>RJWM01011340.1:0-60006 GCA_004363535.1 Dasyprocta punctata | reverse complement strand
GGAGAACTGTTAAAGAAACTTGAGCATATTCTAAGTAATAATACACTCTGAAGCCATCTGCAATAATGCTGTAGTATTTAATAATAGGATTTTACTCAAAATATAGTCTTTGGGGGAGAAGAACAAGATGGCAGAACAGTAAGCAGCAGAGTAAACAGCCTCCCTGAGAGATACCATCCAGATGCCAGAATATAGCAATGTGGGGAAGACAAGAAGGAAGGAAGTGGGTCCTCTGAGGCCAGGAAGAATCTAAAGTAAGAATTGAAGCCCACAGAAAGAGTTAAAAGAAACACTTAAACAAAGAAGGTGGTAACTGGTGTCACCTCTGTCCAGAGGCTGGACCCACTGTGAGATGACCTGCTGGAACTTGGAAATGCACAATCAAGGTGCTGCGGCAGCGGTAACCCCGGAGGCCTCTGCCAAGAGAGGCAGCATTGGAGGAGAGTGGCAGTGGACAGGGGGAGCAGACCTGGAGAACTGAACAGGCTGATGGTGAGTGTACAGAGGTCTTCACCCTTCTGCCAGAGAAAGAGATTGACTGGGAGACATCTTGGAGTTGGGTTGGGGACTCCTAGTTGGGTGCAGACCCATGGAGGTTGCTCAGGCTGAGCCTTGCTGCTGTGCACATCCTAGGCGCCACCTTGGAGGGTCCCTGCGGGTGACCAGGTTGGTCTGGAGACCACGGCTCCACGCACACTCCAGGAGTGGTGGTGGAGAGTCCACGGACAACTGGTCCACTTGCCCAGGTTCATGGGCGGTGGTCCCAACCCTGCACACACTATACCAGCCATCGTGGAGCCAAGGCGGGCTGGGGAAAGGCAGCAAAAAGTGCAGTAACAGCACCACCACCCCCCTAGTGACAACCATCAGATATCCATAATCAGCACTGACTAGAAGAACCAGTCTCACTTCAGAGAAATTGCAGCCAATTCGAGGAGTACCTGGGTTCCCAGTACCCATTTGCTCAGAAGAACCCAGGAATATGTCAAGACAAAGAAGCAAAAGGCAATCTCTGGCCTCCAATCCAAACAGAGCAAGTCCAGGAGATGAAAACGCAGAAGAGATCAGGAGTTCCACAACTGAAGTTTCTGAGGTGATGGCAACTGAAATAAAGAAACAACTTCAAGAGGCTATGAAAGAAATTAGAGCAGAAATACTAACTCAACTAAAAGAAGAAATGAAAAACATAATTAAAAAACTGCTAGGCAACTCTGAAGGAGACATAGATGAAAAAATGGAGCATAGGAAAATGAGGGAAACCTTGAATGAACAATACAAAAAAGATTTAGAATACATGAGACAGACTCAAAGAGATAACCAGGAAATCAAAAACTCCAATGAAAGTTGGCAAAACTACTTGAAAGAAACTAAAGATCAACTTTCAAACCTTGAAGACAGGTTTGTAGCTTGTGATCATGAAAAGAAAGATCTCTTAAAAAAAACAAGGAACCTGGAAGTAACAATACAACGGCTGCAAGACAACCCAAAGAAACATAACGTAAGAATAAAAGGTGTGAGTGAAAAAGCAGGGATCAGTACAAATGATTAAAATGCTATTTACACAAATAATTTTAGAAAACTTTCCAAGCGTGGGAAAAGGAAGTGATTTTCAGATAAGAGAAGCATATAGAACTCCAGCTAACCATAACCAAAATAAATCTACACCCAGACATATAATAATCCAGAAATTCAACACAAGAATAGAATATTAAAAGCTGTTAGAGAAAAGAAACAGATCTCCTACAAAGGAAAACCCATCAGAATCACAACAGACTTCTCAACACAAACCATCAGGTCAAGAAGAGCTTGGAATGAAGTATTTCAAGCTCTGAAAGAAAACAACTTCCAACCCAGAATGATATATCCTGCAAAACTATCTTTCAAAATTAGCGGAGAAACAAGATACTTCCACAACAAAGAACAACTGAAGGAATTTATGACTGCCAAACCAACCCTACAAAGAATACTGGAGGACATTTTAGAGAGAGATAAAAAAGACCACAGCTCCAGAAACAGTGGCAGAGGGATATCGCCGAGTGGGCAGACAACTGAGTAGAGAGGAAAAGTGGACAGCCAACTGCAGGAAAGTGACATGGCAGAGATGAAGCAGTGCATGTTGGCCTTAACCATTAATGTAGATGGCCTCAATCCACCAATGGAAAGAAACACAGGCAGAGTGGATCAGGAGACAGGCTCCACCAATATGCTTTATACAAGAAACACTTTAATCTCAAAATGGGTTCATACACTGAAAGTCAAAGGAGAGAGAACAAAGCTGTATGTGACAGGGAACCAGAAAGAAGTGGTGGTAGCTTGCCCATTAGCTACATAGTGGGCAAGAAAGATATGGCATTTTTATCTAATGGAAATCTACTCAACTCTAAAGAAAAATAACCTCAAGCCTCTTGTAGGTAAATGGATACAACTTAAGATCATGTTCATGGATGAAATGGCCCAGAGCCACATGGGTGAGCATCATGTTATCTCCCCAAAAATAAAAAAAACTAAAGGAGTTAGTAGGATTCAAAATACACAATACATATTGTAAAAATGAAAGGGGAGGAATTGTCTGAAAAGGGAAGGCAATGGCCATTGTTAATCTATCTTCGGGATTTGAGTCCTGTGTTGTTTTCATTGAGCTGTTTAGTTTGATCTTATTCTATTTCGGTTTGCCTAATTTTATTATATTTGATGGCATAGACAGCTATTTCAAAGATAACAAAACACATTATGGTAGCTATTACTGATATCTGATCATCTTGTTTTGAAACCCTATATTGCTTTCATTGTTTTGTTTTAAGTGATTTTATCCTATTTTGGTTTGTTTGATTGTATTATGACTGATGATATAAGCAACTGCTTAGAAGATAATGTGAGGCATTATAGTAATCAGTGTTGTTTTGCTATGTATTGTTTCCATTGTTTTGTTTTTAATGGTTTTATTCTGTACTATTTAGTTTGATTATATAATGCCTAATGGTATGGGCAGTTATTTTGAAGATAACAAGAGGTATTATAAGGGGAAAGGAGGAAAGAAGGAAGGGAAAAGGAAAAAGACATAAATTTGTATATAGGTATACATAAGATAGTTAAAATGACTATGCTACTAAATGCATTAGTTGTTGAAAAAGAACAGTTAATACTCATATGATTAGATCAATTTTACATGTCTATATCTGCTAATCTAAACAACCCTTTTGAAGGTAACGATATGCAATATTACAACCACTGTCAAATTCCAATCATCTCACTTTGTAAACCTATAATGTTATTGTATTGGATTTGTTTTTGTTGTTGTTTGTTTGTCTCTTTTGCTTTTTGTTTTTCTTTTCTATGTCCATTTTCTCTTAAATAAAAAAAATATAGTCTTTGGTACAAAACAAGACTAACAAAAGAAATAGACTGGCAAAATAGCATAAACAGTGCCATTTGTTTAGAATTTATTTATGCATAGAAAAAATGCTGGAGCATAATTCATATCAAAATCTTCTGTGCTTCCTCATTTTTCTTCATTGGCCATGATAGCTTCCAATTTATTTAGTAAGAGTTTTTAAAGTTAGTTTCAACTTAAGGTTTTAGAGCAACTTCATCCAATTCTTACATTCTCTCTGTGTCTGTGTCTGTGTCTGTGTCTCTGTCTCTGTCTCTGTCTGTGTCTCTGTCTCTGTTTCTATCCCTCCTCTTTAATCTTTCAAACAAGTAATTTTTTTTCACTCTGTGAAGTTTGTCAGTGTGTTTCTTTTGTTAAGTAGCCTCAGAATACAACATGTAACTCCGGGTGACAATTTCCAGGCAATCAGAATCATCATTCATGTTTGACATTACTTTTCCTTCCTACCTCTGGACCTTGTTTGTTGGCCATATAACCCTCTCCCACAGTCTCACCTCTACACAGATGGCTCTTCATCATTTTCACTCTCTGTTCCACTTTCTAAGTCTCACACAGATTTGAGCACCTACCAACTGAACTTCTCTACTTCAGCTACCCTGAGTCATTCAGGATCGCTAGTGACACCAGTGTATACTAGTATGCTGGGACTTCACTGGAGTTAAAGTATAAAGCTTCCTGTCCCAGGAAGTCCCTTGGTCCCAGCCAAGCCAGGAGGTTGGGTAGCTGTGTACTGATTTGAGTTAGAAGACATCTCTGTAGGAAAAACCTGAGTCAGCCGGCAAGCTACTCATTGGTGTGGATTTGGCTAAGGGGACATAAGCCAAGAGGGATGGTCTCTGGCCTATAGTCTCTGGAAGATCTTTGAGAAAAGACTTTAACTAGATTTATGTACAGGAAGTCAGGCTGCCTGCCTTGAAGCAGACGATCCCCACAGCCTCTGGCTATGTTACTGGGGATCTTTTAGCTGGGTGACTCCAAGGAAGCTCATGCTTGCAAATGCAATGTGAAGCAGAGTTCTGACTGCAGTGCCCTTTTCCTCCCCTTCTCTGCAGGTTGGTTTCAGCCTCAGTCAATATTAAGTCATTTCTTTCTTCCATGAATTCATGGCACCTTCTTTTCTAGAGCACTTAGGAAGCACCAAAGTGAATGAGGATCATGTTCTAAGTTAATGCTACTTTCTTCATATTCCGTATGCAAAAAGTGAGAAGCCTCTGATCTCTTCTTCTGAGAAGCCATTAATAGAAATCTTTTAAAAGTCAGTTTCTTAGCACTGGTAATATTAAGCTGTTATTATGGCAAATGAGCTTATTTTTACTTTCAAATGAAAATATAAATAAGTAATAAGTAAATATTAGCGATTGTGGTTTCGTAATGGGTAAAGACAGAATTGGGAGCTGAAAGAGTGTGTGCCCATTAGAGAGGCTGGGAAATTAACATTTGTTGACATTCTACTGCTTTTAGCTTTAATGTAAACTAAAGGCAATTATGTTATACTCAACACATTTCCCTTGTAAATATTTCCTGCTTCTTGATATAGTTACCAAGATGTCTTACTACAGTGGCATGTTAGCAGGCCCTAAACTGGGAAGAAGTCTCACCTGTCATCTGCCAGTATAAAAATAGAAAGCCCAAATGCCTGAATAATTCAGTGTTTCTCCTCTTCTATTTCTTATCCACGTCACAACTATGCTATTCACCATCCATGATGCCTTCTGCTTTTTTATTTGTTTGTTTGTTTTTTAATGCTGTTGATCTCTAGGTAAATGTATAAATCCTCACTCAGAAGACAATGAATTATCCAATACTTGAATGAAATGAAGACAAAACAAACTTGAATATTTAAACCTGCAGAAAGTATCTTCAATGATAGATCCTTTCAGACTTCAACTCATTTTTTTCTTTGATATCTACTACTGCTATAAAGTCCCAGTTTATCATATAACATTACAATTTATGGTGTAACCAGCTTGTGTACTGACTATAAACCCTTCATCAATGCCACTGTAAGGGGTTTATAGTCCATAAATAGAAGAGCAAAACTGTCTTTCCTCCTTGTTTTGCCCACGACACAGCACTTCAGACATGTCAGCCTGGTTATTTGTTTTACATGCTGGGTGAGTTACGGGAAAATAAGTGGATGCACTGTTGTGCCTCTCCAAAATCCAGAGACAGTTCAGGGTCACAGGGGAGATAAACAATATAGTGCCAGTTGCAAAGATGCAAGAGAATGAGTTTTTTCTTCTTGTATCATTAATCTATAGGCAGGAGATTTTTTTACAAAAGCAAAACTTCAAATTGTGATAATTAAGAACATGCTCTTTCTTTTGAAATCAACCAACAATGTAATATTATTGCATCTTAAATTAATACAGATATATAATCCCACAGTATTTACTGTGATTTAGTCACCTGTTTCATAGCTTCTTTGCTCTGTATAAACTTCTTCTGGAAATACATTGGGTTTGTTGTAATGAAAAGAACTGAGTAGAAATCTAGATCTAGCTTTGATCAACCATGTGTTCTCTAGAAAGTCTCTAATTCTGATCAAGGCTTTTCTCATCTAAAAATGCCAATGCTATTTCAACTTCCTCGGTCTTCTTCATTCTACTAATACTAAGCCTGAGGACAACGCTGACACTAATGATGGTGATGACAGAAATGAGGATGACAGTGGTAACGATGATGATTGTGATGATCGTGATGAGGATGATAATGGTGATCATTCAGGATTAGATTGTGACCTTATAGTCAGGCTTTTTAATTGCATGTATGCTATCTCATTTATGCTTTCTCATGTTTGTCTATGTATGTTATCTCATTTAATCACAACCATTCCATTTTCCATAGGAGAATACTGAGGGTCAGAGTGTTTAAAATGTCTGACCACAGTTGCATCACTTGTGTGCTAAGTGGGGATTTGAACTTAGCCCTTTGGCTCAATATCTATCTTAAGGATGCCACTATATCACTTTTCTCTAATGGTGGATTCAAATCAATAATAATTATTTCCATATGGATTGCTTTTCCTTGTTTGCATAACATCGAGGTGACTCATTCCAACATCTTCCTGAGATAATTCTAGGAAGAGAAGGAAATATCTTCTCATCAATACCTGCATACAAAGCCTCTCTCTGATCACAGTGTCTCATGCTTGACTCTGGAACCCAGGATGATATTGATATTTCCTGCCAACAATAACAACTCCAAAGTCAGGTGTGATGGTACACACCTGTAATTCCAGTGTCTGTAATTCCAGCACTTGGGAGAATGAGATAGGAGAATTATCATGGGCTCAAGGTCAACCTGAACTACTTAGTGAGATCCTGTCTCAAAAAAGCAAGCAACCAACACCCCCCCAAAAAAATAAAGAATAAATAAAACTTCTAGAACTCCATTCTCTTGGGGGTTCCGGTCTTTGAGGCTGCAAAGGAAGGCTGTCCTTTCAGTGTTCACAGTGCCAAAGTCATAGTTGATCTCTGCAAAGGTTAAGGATGCTTCTCTTCTCTATCCAGTCCTTACTTAGTTTCCTATACCCCAAATCAATACTGCTTTGAAGTTCCACTCTCACTGTGCCATGTACCAACTACTCCACTGCACCTAGCCTGACCCCTTTGTTGGTAGACCAGAGACTCACTCGTGGGATCACATCAAGGACCAGGCCAGGCCCTCCCCACCACGCAAGGACTGCCTTGACTTTGTTGTGTTTTGCAGCAGTGAGAGTTGAGACACTCAATTCATTGAAAGAATTTAGAAACTTAAAGGGCCTCTCAGTAATATTGCAGAAAGTTCCAGAACTATCTAGATTCAGAAGAAAGATCTTCTGGTAAATAAAAAGGCACAGTGGAAGGTGTCCTTGTTTCATGAGATGCCAAAGATGGAGAAAGGCCCAACTTTAATTATCAACACATTTGAATATTTTCATTCCGAACAAGGCACAAGAAGGCTCAGGTGAACCCTGAGGGATTTCCAGCCCAAAGCTGGCTAATCTCCAGTTAAACAGGGCCATTATCTCTCACTCCCTGGGAGAAAGTCAAGCAGAACTGATTTGATTAACAGAAGATTAACCTCTCTAACACAGCCATCCTGGGTTTTACACCTGTCACTTTAGTATGACAATTTATATTTATTCACAAAGCCATGAGACAGTAAATTAAACATTGCCCTAATTAGAAAAGTGTCATATGTTACAGTGGGAAAGCCACCTGATCTAATTTTCCAACAGCCCCTGTGCAAAGAACATGTCAGTGCGGCATTAGCAAAAGCCCTATAAACACCAACACTCTTGGGAGGAGAGAAATCTGGGCTGCTGATATTACATCTTTGTTTTTGAGAGAAGAGATTCAGAATTCAATCCACCAAGTATCGATCGTACCCCTGGAAAGTACCTAACAATGTACTGTAAGTTGGAACTCAGCTGGGAACCAGAAAAGACCTCTGCCCTTAAGGACTTCAGAATCTAGCAAGAGTAGTTTTGATTCAGCTGAGGTGAAGAGTAAATACTCAATGCTGTGAAGGCAAAGAAGGGGCACACCTGTCCACTGCAGTCTTATGGAAAGGATGGTCATGAGATTATCCTGGGAGGTAATAATGTCTAAAGTAGCATCTGATGATTAGGAAGCTTTTGTCCAAGCTTAAAATCTTAAAGTGAGAGGGAAATAGAACATACAAAATACTGATAGTGGAAAAATAATTTGGTATAGTCAGGGACTTATTGGCTAATATAGGAAAATATGAGAAAAGCAGAAAGTAAGAGTTAATGAAAAATTATGATGCCACACCAAACAGTACACTACTTAAAATTGAGGTGCATTTTGCAGACAATAGAATTTACAAATCTAAGCTTATAGTTTAATGAGTGTGTATGTCTGTGTTCCTCTAGGGGAATAAAACGTATCTCAATGCATGGTACAGCTTCAGTTCTGGTTCCTCCTTCATCCTATTATTATCTCCCTAAGGCAACTCCTCTGGTCTCTGTCACCAAACATTATGTTTTCCTGTTTTAAACTTTATATATAGGATAATTGAAGTCATACATTTTTCTGTATAGCTCCATTTGCTCAATATTTTCTGTGCAATGATAACATTCTAGTTGCATATAGTTTTGTTTTTATTTCTAGGTAGCATGTCATTGTTTAATGCAACATTTTGTCCATGTTGTTCTACTGTTGATGATTATTAGGAATATTAATAATTTTAGGCATTATAAATAAAGCTATGTGAAACATTCCCACACACATCTTTTACAGGTTACCACTGCTCATTTCTGTTGAGAACATACATACTCAGGAGGATATGCATATCTTTAGAAGGTTTTCTTCAAACAACCTCCTAAAGTGGTAACATCACTGCACACTCCTACCAGCAGTGTAGGAGGATTCCAGTTTTTCTACATTCTCACCAGTACTTGGAATTATCAGGCTTTTCAAATTCAATTATATTATTTGGCATATAGTATACTTTGTTACAGGGTCATTGTGTGTTTGTCTGATGACTAATGATGTTGAGCATCTTTTTATAAGTTTATGGATGATTTTGGCATCCAATGTTGTGACAGACCCTATCAAATGATCTATTTATTTTTAACTCAATTTCTTGTTTGTTTGTCATTGTGGAATCTGCAAGAATTCTCTGTTGTGGCTGCAAGTCTTTTGTCAGATACGCGTTTTGCAGGTATCTCTTTCCAGACTCTGCTTTGTCTCTTTACTCTCTTAATGTGTCATTCTTGTAAAAGTAAACGGAAAAAGAATTTCTGAGTAGAGTTCTGACTGATACATTTGTGTGCAGAAAATCTACTTTGGTCCACTGTGGGTGGGAAGTATTTAGCTGGCATTTGTCATGCGCCCATTATATGTGAGGCTTTTGGGTAGGCATTGCATAGTCTTGGTGAAAGTTAATCCATAAACTAATCATATGAAAAGAGTAGTGATTCTACCATATGGATCAGAAAATGGTACCAGAGATCTAACTAATGGGACTGAATCCACACAAGTAGTCTGTACAGAAGCCAGAATTCAAAAACAGCACCAACCCTAAAGTTAATGTCATCAGTCATTGTGCCCTTTTTCTCCTGAGCAATGAGGGATCCCCAGAGTCTGCTGCAATTCAGTGTGTTTCCTCTTTTTGTTAATTGCCCCTATTTTCAAAGGGCACAGTGTATTCTCAATATTATCAGAAACCAGGTGGTTCTTCTGCTTGATCAACACATTGTAAATGGCTCAGAAAAATGTCCTGAGAATGGGTGGTAGGCTC
Source organism: Dasyprocta punctata (assembly GCA_004363535.1). Taxonomy (NCBI): domain Eukaryota; kingdom Metazoa; phylum Chordata; class Mammalia; order Rodentia; family Dasyproctidae; genus Dasyprocta; species Dasyprocta punctata. Next base: position 50,366 of record RJWM01011340.1, on the reverse strand, counting down.
CAGGTCAAGCACACTGAGAAGGTATCTTCAGATACAGCAAACTATTTCCATTCCAGCAAATGTGTCTACTCCATAAAAGACAAGGATTATGTGACCCTGCAAAAAAAAATTGAAAAACTGGACTTCCTCAAAATTACAATGCTTGTTCTAGGCTGACAATATAACATAGTAGTAAAGTACTTTCCTAACATCCTTGAGGTCTTGGGTTCCATCTCCAGCATTGCAAATAAAAAAAATGTTCTTTGAAAGACATCATTAAGAAATGAAAAGACAAGCTACAAATCTGGGAGAAAATATTTACATATCACATATTTGACAACAGCTTGCAACTAAAGTGTGTAAAGAATTTTTTAAAGCTCAACAATAAGAAAATAACAACTCATCATGGAATAAGTAGCTCATGAACCAATACAGGAACTGCTTAGCTCTGGACTTTATGGTGTAAGAGGTAATGAACTGCTGCTATGATTTAAGCCCTCTTCCTGGTGAATAGCCAAGAAACAGACTGGCTCATTTTTGGCCCGACTATTACTAATTTCCAATCACAGAGAAAGACAGAGACAGACAGAGTCATAGATCAGGTCTCTATTCATAGAGGATATTAACATGAATAAAACAGACCCAGCTTTCAAAAATTTGTTTTCTAGTCAAAGATATGGATAAATACATAACAATAACATAGTTACTATTGTGGAGTTATAATGGAGAGTGTTGGAAAACAAAGACATGTTCATTCTACTGAAAGCAGGAACAATTTTATAGTGTGAGAATCCACCATTTTTGAAAAATGATAAGCAGGTGACACTGGCATATACAAGTTAGAGGAGAGTGTGGGGTCCATGCTGCTGGTGCAAACAGATCCTTTTGGGAAACTGCAGGTCCATCTGTGTAGCTGGAGCTCTGAGTGGGTTTGCGCTTACCTGCAGAGGAGATGAGGGGAACAGCAGGTCTTTTTGACCTCAGGTGATGAGATAGAGATGTAGATAAGGTTCAAATTCAGGACAATAATGGTTTTGACATTAATTTATGAGTAATGGGGAATGAGCAGCTATAAAATGGTAAAAGTCATGTATTTACATGTATTTTGTTGCTAAATAGAAGAAACAATTTCTTACTCCTTACCCTTCAAAAAGCCCTCAACTCCCAAACCTCTTATAGTAGTGTTTCTGTTCTCACAAATAACCAGCTAGAAAGGGAGCAGGATACTTGGAAAAATTATTTTTTTAGCTGATCAGAATAGAAATTCACCAAATATTAGTGAAGAAACTAGTATTCACCTGCAGAGTCAGTGTTTTTCAGCAAATAGTAGAGGGTTTGCTGACCCCATGAGCTATAGGAATGAAGGTTAGTGACCCCAGAATTACCAGAAAATGCCACAAGGGGCCTTTCCACCTTCCCCACTTCTAAAAATCTCTTCTTACTGCTAGAACTGACATCAACAATTCATCTTCAAAGCTGAGTGATTCTCTAAAGACACAGGTTGGAAGAGGCCTGGATCTGTCCAGGACTTGCCTGACTGTTGAGTCAAAGCTTTGTTCATGATGAGGGTTTTTCTCATATTCATCCTTTTGAAAATATTATAATACTTTTTGACCTGGCATGGAATGTATATTCTCTTCTATAAGCTAAAGTATATCATCCAAATATTATTCTAGTGTTGGTCTTGCACATGCATCTTCATTCCTACCCTTGAGGTCCTGGAGCTCAACCCATGTGTGGTTGAGTGGAGGATCTGCAGAGGGAAAGCAGAGATGAAAAGGCAGATTTGGGGCCCTGATCCAATTTCCACCAGAATAAAGTAATACCTCTACAAATATGTCCAACCCCAGGATTCTGTGAATGTTACTTTGCTCTGCCAAGGAGTCTTTGCAAATGTGAAAGTTACGAGTCTTGAGATATGGAGTCATTTCAGATTACTCTGCTTGGTTCAATGCAGTCCCAAGAGCATTTATAAGAGGAATAGAGAGGTGGGTGGCAGGAAGGTCAAATGTATAGGAGATGATGTGATTATAGGAGGAAGGAAAGAGAGAAGGGGAAGGGGAGATACATACACAAAAAGAGGGTCGAAGACTTGCAAAACGCTACAAGTGGCTTTGAAGATGGAAATGACATGTATGTACGAAGGTCTCTGATCAACCTCTAGAACCTGGACAGGACAGGGGAAATGACTTCTGGGTCCTCCAGAAGGAGCATGGCCTTTCCCATTCCAGACTTCTGACATATCTGTTCAATGACAAATTTGTGGGACATTGACACAAGCATGAGTGTCTGTAGTTGCACTGTCCTGGGTGCTTTGATTTTTCTGAATCAATTCAAAATGTTGACCTTTCATCAAAGTCATGGTCATTTTAACTTTGGGGAAAATTCAGAAGTTGCATGGAGCCAGATCTAGTGAATAAGGTGGATGAGGGCAAATTATAATGATTTTATGAGATTGCCTTTCCTTTGGATGGTGCTTGGTAGCAACATTCATATATTTTTTTGTCGTACTTACAAAGATACTCAGAAGAGAAGACTTCCAGAACTGCTTCAGAAAGCTGCAAGAATGATGAGATAGCTGTGTTTGAAGCAAGGGTGAGTATTTTGAAAGAAGGATTAATGGGAATGTGTCTTTTACTCTAATACTTTCTAAAATTTTTATTTAAAAATTCACTGCATGTTTGATCACAGCTAGCAAGTTTTAAATCACAGCAGAGATGTGTAAGCATCATAGTGACTTCAGGAGTAGTAAGTAACAGAGCAAATTCTTGTAGCTAACATTTCACCATCTACCTGACTAAGAAAAGCAGAGATACGTATAACTAAAGATCTATTTCTCCAGTAGAGGAGAAAAACTTGAGGGAAAAAATTTTGATGGAAACACATTACCCACCACTCCATCCTTGGATTTGCGGTAAAACAGGCCAGCATAGCAGCTAAGTGAGATTCAGACCCCTGTAATGGCTCAGGCCCCTCAGTTGGGTGCAGTGGTTCCTCTTAATGTTTTCCATTTCCAAACTGAAAGCATGCTTGGGAGGAAGGATGTGGGGTAGACTCACACCCTCTTCCCTGAAGAAGAAGTTGGCTGAAACACTATACCTACTTCCCTGCCTGAATTTCCTGTAGGGTATAAGTTACAATTCTTGGAGTTGAAGCTATCTTTCCAGTTTTCAAAGGCTGTTTCTAAGGCCTGGTACTTAAGGAAAACTCAGAGAATGAAGAAGCTGTACCTCTGCCATTTTAAATCGAAATAGCAAAGCAAATTTACTTTTATGATAATCTAAGAACTTCTAAGGAGAACTTCTAGAACTTTACACATATCCCAAGGCCTACATAGAAAACACTATAACTTTTTGGCATTTCAAGAAAAGACTGGGTTTTCACTACCATCAACCTCCATCTATTAGAAAAATGGAGCAAAAACTGAAGTTGTGCTTTAGTGATACATGGACCAACTCTAAAACATTTCATTCTTTCACCTAAAAATTCTATTTCAGGGTGAACAAATACTTTTGCATAAAATTATACATATGCAAGATATTCATATTCACTGCAGAATTATTTATAATAGAAACAAACTAGGGAGAAATTATGTGTACAGAACAAATGAATGATTAAGTAAATTACAACATCTTCATAGTATAGAATCTTACAACCATTAAAGATGTTTCATGAAGAATATTTAATACACACTTAAATTTTTAATAAATGAAAAAGTGTTGTAATATGCAGAACTTTACACACACATCATGGCAAATCAATTTCACTTTTATGCCAAAACCAACGGTTTGGTAACAGTTTCTTGGAACTCTACAATGGATATTGTATTGAAGCTTTGTGTGCCCCCTGAAGAAACAAGCGAGACATCCTAGGGTGAAAAAAAGAGGATCACCACACCTGTGCCAGTAATTTAATGTTTCAGTTTTGTTCAGAACTAATTTCAATGATGATACACGCAATATGTATTCATGCACTTGCAAATGATTGAGTAAAGGAGAGGAAAAATAAATAGAAAATTTTTGTTGGTATCATAAGCAATATAGCATGGATTTTGCTTATATGATAAAGACTTCTGATGCTGTCGTTTAAATGTATTTTTTGATTTACTGAGGTCCTGTAAAGGTAGATTTCACACTCACTAGAATGGCTACCATTCAAAAGTCAGACAATAATAATAATTGGTGATGAAGCAGAGAAAGGGGAATTCTCACATATTGTTGATGGGAATATAAAGTGATGCACACTTTTGCAAAAGAAGTTATCAGTTTCTTGTAAATTTACCAGATGATCTCGTAACTCCTATGTGTTTACTCCAAAATATTTACCTTATAGGGATGAAACTATAAATCTGCTTGAAGATTAGCAGTTAAATATACTCAGCAGCACAATTCATAGTAACCAAAATTTAAAAACAACCTTAATGTCCATTAGTATGTCAATGGATAAACAAAATATCATGCCTTTATACAGTGGGATGTTATTTATCCTTAAAAATACATGAAATTTTGGTACATGCTATGATATAAATAAACTCAATAACATGAAAAGTAAAATAAACCAGATACATAAGACCACATATTGCATGATTCCATTTATATGAGATTTTTCATAAAAGACAGGCCTTCAGAGATGAAAAGTAGTTGAGTAACTGGAAGGAAATTGGGGATTAACTATAAGTACATCAACCTGGGTGTGGTGGCACATGCCTTTAATCCCAGCACTCGGGAGGCTGAGGTAGGTGGAGTGTTGTGAGTTCGAGGCCGGCTTGGGCTACAGTGCGAGTGCAAGATCGGCCTGAGCTACACAGTGTGACCCTGCCTCAAAAAACCAGGGCTGGGAGTTTGGCTCAGTGGCTTAAGCGGCTGTCTGACAGGCGTGAGGTTGTGAGTTCAATCCTCGGTGCCGCAAAAAAAAAAAAAAAAAAAACTATAAGTACATCAAAGATCTTATTGGGGAGAATGAAACAAGATTACGTTGATAGTTGCTAATTCTGAAAAAATACTGAACCATACATTAACATGATTTTACAGCGTATTAATATACAATGGTAAACTTGTTAAAATACATAAATGGAGAAAAGAGGAAGAGGGAGAGACAGACTATTTCTTGGTGGCTGTATAGTATGATAGCATTATGAGTTTTTATTTTTTCCTTTACATCTCTCTGTTTTGTTCTTTCCCTTTGATTATAATTTGTTGTGTTGCTTTTGTTAATCAGGAGAAAACTGCCATCCCTTGTGCCCAATCTCATTCCTATCAGAACAAGCAGATCTCTGTAGTAGAGGAGCAGAGCCTCTGATTCAGGAGGGTAATAGCATAAGATGAACAAGCCCAGGACACTTGTGGATACAGCAAGCATATTCAAGCGGATATTGAAGGCCCTACTCCTGGTGAGCATTTCTCTATCTCTCTAATAACTAGATGAAGCATTTTCACCTTTCAAATGCTTATTTTCCAAGCTTCCAATTTCTTGGGGCCACAGCTCCCAGGTCTTAGAGGAAGCTTGCAGTCATGCTTCATGGTTGAGAAAAATCATTCTTTTGCTATGTAAGGTCAAGACTATGCACCTGTTTGAATCCTCTGGAGCCCCCAGAGAAATAGCTCTGCCAAGGTTTTCCTGACATCTCAGATGCTGTGTGTTAGAATTGCTTGCAGTGTCTAGCACAATATTTTAAAGCTATTCTGCAGGTGAAAGCCCTTCCTTAGAAGGAAGCCATTTTTCTACTTGCATTGGAAAAATGTCACACACAGAGTAGATTGTTACCCTCTTAGATTTCCTGGTCACTACAGAGAAGGGCTGCATAAAAGTGTGGTGAGAGAAACTTGGGCCATAGAATAATGAAGCAAATGTCAATAATAACAAGTATTAGCAGTGTACTCTTACTATGTGTCAGGCACTGTGCTGAATGTTTCATATATGTTTTTTTTTATTTAACTACAACTATGGCACTATGAATTATTGCCTATGATGCATTATTGAAGAAAGGCTCTCAGTGAGGATAAATGATTTAGTAAGGTGTAGATCCAAGTTTAGGACCTAGATCTATCTTATTTCAAATCCTATGCTTCTGTTCTTATATGAAAACTATGCCATTGCTATTTGTATGCAGAAGCATAGGTAGGAAATCAAGTTAGTAATCAGATGAAAGCAAGACTAGTAAAAATCAACACACAAAAGTTAATGTAATTTCCCTTTGAGGAAAGGACTCAAGAAATTACCTGAAAGAGGCTCTGAACTCCTCACAGCCAGACACAAAGGTCCTGGTGGTGCCACACTCTGGGGTGCACTCTATCTAGCCACCTGGGTCCCAGAGATTCTGAACTTCACCCAGCCAGGCAGAAGGTCTCAGCACCACACTCCGGGAGTGAGTCCTCACTAGCTGCACACAGGATCCAAGCTCTTCCAGCCCAGCATCCCAGTGCAATACATCAGGGGAATGCCTGGCCAGCCTCATAGGACACAGAGGTACTGACTCCAGGCAAACCCAGAGACCTAGAGCCACTCATCAGGGAGCAGCCAGCATAGCTGAAGGATCTTGGAGAATCTGAGTTCTGTCCATCAGAGCACAAGGTCCCAGTTCCATAGTTCAGGGGTGTGGCCACGCAGCAGGTCCTGGAGGTTGTGAACTCCACCCAGCCAGCAGCAAGGCCCTGGCACCATATGCCGGGTGCATCCTCTGGTTAACCCTGCACTCCAGAGATTCTGAACTCCTCACAACCAGATGCAAGGTACTGGTGGTGCCATATTCCAGGGTGTACTCCACATAGCCACTGGGGTCCCAGAGACTGAACTCCAACCAGCCAGGAACAAGGCCCCAACACCACAAGCCAGGGGTGTGTCTCTGCTAAAACCTGGGTTGTGGAGGTTCTGAACTCTATACAGCCAGGTTTTAGATACTGGCAACAAGCTGCAGGGGTGCATCCCTGCTAGCAGCAGAAATGATACAAGCTTTGCCCAGTCCAGGGTCCCAGAGCAACCCAACAAAGTACATCAGTGGAACACATGGCCAGCCTCACAAGCCACAGAACACAAGGATCTGGTGCCATAGTTTGGGATGTGCCCCAGTTAGTCATGGGATATTGGAGGAATAAAGTTCTACCCAATGCAGTGTTTCAGTGCAATCCATTGGGAAGCTGCCTGGCCAGCCACACAGGTCCCAGAGGAAAATGACAAAATGAAAGAGCAAGATGTGGTCTCAGTCCTCCAGCCCACTAAGAACAAACACAAGAGACACTGAAATGGAAGATGCTGGGAATCACACAACTGAACTTTCTGAAATAATAACAACTGAAGTAAAGAAACAACTCCATGAAGCTATAGGGGAAATCAGATCAGAAATAATCTCTCAGATAAAAAATGAAATGACAAACATAATGAAAGAAAAGCTGTGCATATCTAAAGAAAATCAAGATGAAAAAGTAAAAGAGCATAAGAAAATGATGGAAACTTTGAATGAACAAAATAAGACACAATTACATTGCATGAAACATTCAAAGGAAAATTCAGGAAATTAAAAATTCCATTGAAATTTGGGAAAACTGCTTGAATGAAGCTGAAGATAGACGCTCAGACCTTGAAGACAGCAAGAAAGCTTACAATCACGAAAGAAAAGATCTCTTAAAAATGACAAGGAACCAGGAAACAACAATTCAACAGCTGCAAGATGATCCCAACAGAAACAATATAAGATTGATAAGTGTTAACAAGAAAACAGGGATCAATATGAATAACCTGCGAAGACTACTTGCAGAAATAATAGCAGAAAAATTTCCAAACATGGAAAGAAAATCTGATATACATATACGTGAGGCATAGAGAACTCCAATTATCCATAATCATAATAAATCTTCACCCTGACATACAATACTTAGGATATCAAAAATTCAGCACAAGAACAGAATACTAAAAGCTGTCAGAGAAAAAGAAACAGATCACCTACAAAGGAAAATCTATCAGAAGTATGGCAGATTTCCCAACACAAATATTCAAGTCAAGAAGAGCTTGGAGTGAAGTATTTCAAATCCTGAAAGAAAACAACTTTCAACCCAGATTGATGTATCCTGCAAAACTATCTTTAAAGATTGATGGAGAATTAAGATACTTCCATGACAAAAAACAGCTGAAGAAATTCATGGTCACCAAGCCAACACTACAAAGAGTACTGAAAGACACTCTAGAAAGAGACAAAGATAACTATACTCCTAAGAAAAACAGCAAAAGGGAACCACTAAGCAGAGCAAATAATTAAACAGAAAATGTAGAAAACCAACAACAGAAAGACAACATGACAGGGATGAGTTAATACATATCAGTTATATCAATTAATGTAAATGGTCTCAACTCACCAATAAAAAGAAACAGACTGGCAGAGTGGGTTAAGAAACAAAATCCAACAGTATGCTGTGTACAAGAAACACATTTAACTCAAAAGGAAATTCATAGACTAAAAATCAAAAGGTGGAAAACAATACTCCATGCAACAGGAACCCCCCAAAAACCAGGGGTAGCTATTTTGTTTGCAGACAATGTGAACTTCAAACCAAGAATGATCAAAAGAGATAAAGAAAGTCACTACATACTCGTTAGGGGAAAACTTCAAGAGGAAGAGATTACAATCATAAATATATATGCACCAAATATGGAAGCATCCAACTATGTAAGACAAATCTTAATAGACATGAAAAATCAAATAAACAATAACACAGTTATAATGGGGGACCTTGACACCCCATTGTCACAAAGATACAGATCAACTAGACAAAAAATCAGCAAAGAAATAGCAGAACTGAATCAAACTTGTGAACAAATGGACCTAGTAGATGTGTACCGAATGTTCCACCCAACAACATCAGAATACACATTCTTCTCAGCTGCATATGGGTCATTCTCTAAAATAGATCATATAGCCATATCTGATTCCCTATCATGTTGTTGTGAAAGTCCAATATGGTTTTATCTTTTGTTTTGATTGTTCTTAGTCTGTTCTGTATTATTTGATTTCAGTATGTGTGAAAGTGTGGACAGCTATTTTGAAGAGAATGAGACATTATGGTAGCCATTGCTGATTTTCCTATTGTCTGTTTTTGAAGGCCTGTAAGACTTTCATTCTTTTGTTTTTATTGGTTTTATACTACTGTGTTTTGTGTGAATCCATTGTGTGTGAAGATATGGACAACTATTCTGAAGAAAGCAAGAGATGTTATGGTAGCCACTGTTGATTTCGTGTTGTTTTGTTTTGTGTCACTTTCATTGTTTTGTTCTGACCTGCTTTCTTCTGCTCTGTTTTCTTTTGTTATGGTCTCTTTGAAATAAAATTAAAGCAAAAAGAGAACATGCTTAAGTAAATGCAAAGGAATTGAAATAATTCCATGCATATTATCTGACCATAGTGCAATGAACTTGGAAATTAATGACAAAAATACCCATAAGGATCCCATAAACACATGGAAATTAAATAACACTCTCCTAAACAAACAATGGATTACACAAGAAATTAAAGAAGAAATTAAACAATATCTACAGTTGACTGAAAATGCAAATATAAATTACCTGAACCTATGGGATACAATGAAAGCAGTCCTCATGGGAAATTTATAGCATTAAACTCCCACATCAGAAAAATGGAAAGAACACACATAGCTAACTTAATGCTGCACCTCAAACTTCTAGAAAAAGAAGAGCAAGTCAAGCCCAAAGACCAAAGAAGGGAGAAAAGTATAAAGATCAGAGCCGAAATTAATACAATTGAATCTAAGAAAATAATACAAATAATTAATGAATTGAAGAGTTGGTTCTTTGTAAGAATAAATAAAATTGATAAACCCCTAGACAACCTTGTCAAAAAGAGAAAATAAAAAACTCAAATCCATGCAATAAGAAAAGAAAAGGGTGAAATCACTACAGACTCTGTGGAAATACAGAGGATCATCAATACCTACTTTGAAAACCTTTACTACCAAAGGTTCGATAATACGGAAGAAATGGACAGATTCCTAGAAACATGAATTACCAAAGCTGAATCAAGAAGATGTAAAACTGATGAATAACCCAATTTCAGCTAATGAAATTGAAAATGTAATTAGAACCTTACCAACAAAGAAAAGCTCAGGTCCTGATGGATTCACTGCTGAATTCTGCAAGAAATTTAAGGAAGACTTAATGCCAACACTCCTCAAACTCTTCAATAAAATCGAAAGGGAAGTAAGTCTCCCTAACTCATTCCTTGAAGCAAGTATTACCCTCATACCAAAACCAGAAAAAGACCCAACCAAAAATGAGAACTTCAGGCCTATCTCTCTAATGAACATAGATGCAAAAATCCTCAGTAAAATACTGGCAAATAGAATACAGCAAGTTATCGGAAAGATTATACACCATGATCAAGTGGGATTCATCCCAGGAATGCAGGGATGGTTCAACATATGCAAATCAATAAATATAATACACCATATCAACAGGAAGTCGTCTGGAAGATTATACAGCATGATCAAGTGGGGTTCATCCCAGGAATGGAGGGATGGTTCAACATACGCAAATCAATCAGTGTAGTATATCATATCAACAGAGCCAAGGACAAGAATCACATGATTATCTCAGTAGATGCAGAAAAGCGTTTGACAAAACCCAACACTCACGCATGATAAAAACTCTACAGAAAATCAGAATAGATGGTCTTTACTTCAATCTGATGAAAGCCATCTATGACAAACCAACAGCCAGCATTATATTAAATGGTCAAAATCTGAAAATTTTTACTCCAAAATCAGGAACAAGACAAAGATGTTCATTATCACCACTCCTATTCAATATAGTTCTGGAAACCTTAGCCAGAGCAATTAGACAAGACAGAAATAAAAGGAATAAGGGTAGGAAAGGAAGATTTTAAATTATTATTATTTGCAGATGACAAGATACTGTACATAGAAGACCTCCAAAACTCCATTGAAAGACTTCTAGATGTAATAACCAAATTCAGTAATATTGCTGGATACAAGGTCAACAATCAAAAATCAATAGCATTACTGTACAGAAACAACAAACTCTCTGAGAGAGAAATAAGAGAAACCACACCTTTCACTACAGCATCCCAAAAAATGAAATACTTAGGAATCAATCAAAGAAAGGAAGTCAAAAATCTGTACAGTGAAAATTATATGTATTATATATATAAAATTATATATATATAATACTCTGAAAAAGGAAATTGAAGAGGATTTGAGAAAATGTAAAGATAGTCTCTGTTCATAGATAGGAAGAACAAACATCCTGAAAATAGCCATTCTTCCAAAATTGTTATACAGATTTAATGCAATCACAATCAAAATAATACTTGCATACCTCACAGAGCTAGAGAAATGATCCCTAAGATTCATCTGGAACCAGAAGAGACTTAGAATAGCAAAGGCAATTCTGGGCAACAAAGGTAAGGCAGGAGGCCTCACAGTCCCCGACTTGAAACTATACTACAAAGCTACTGTGATAAAATCAGCATGGCACTGGAATCAAAACAGACCTGAAGATCAATGGAATAAATTAGAAGATACAGCCACAACTACAAACACACTCAGCCACCTCATCTTTGAAAAAGGGGACAAACATGTACACTGGAAGAAAGATAGCCTCTTTAACAAGTGGTGCTGGAAAAACTGGCTTTCTATACACCATAAACTAAGACTAGATCCATGTCTATCACCATGCACTAAACTAAAGTCAAAATGGATCAAAGATCTGAATATTAAAACAGAGACACTAAATTTGCTGGAAGACAAAGTAGGTAACATAGGAGTAGGCAGAGTTCATGAACAAAAGCATGGGAAATACTTCCCAGAATCAACCACTAGGATCTCATCTTATTAAAAAGTTTCTGTATGTCAAAGGAAATCTCCAACAGAATGAAAAGAAACCCCACAAATTGTGAAAATATCTTAGCCAACTCTCTCTCATACAAAGGACTTCTATCTAAAACATATAAAGAATTTTTAAATATCAGACCCCTTAAAATTCAAGGATTCAATCCAAAATTGGGCAACTGAGATGAATAAACACTACTCTGAGGAAGAAATACAAATGGCAAATAAATATATGAAAAAATATTCAACATCAATGGTCATTCGGGAAATACAAATTAAAAGAACACTGAGATTCCATCTCACTCCAGAAAGAATGACCAAGATTAAAAAATCAACCAATAACAAGTGCTGGAGGTGCTGTGGGGGAAAAGGAACTCTTCTCCACTGTTGGTGGGAGTGTAGACTGGTGCAACCACTGTGGAAATCAGTGTGGAGATTCCTCAAGAAGCTAGGATTAGAGATCCCAATTGACCCAGCTATCCTGCTTCTGGGCCTTTTCCCAGAAGAATTGAAAACATCATACTACAGTAATATATGTGCACACATGTTTATAGCAACCCTATTTGTAATAGCCAAATCTTGGAAACAACCCAAGTGGCCATCAATCAAGGAATGGATAAAAAAGGTGTGGTATTTTTATACGATGGAGTACTACTCAGCTATAAAGAAAGACTGCATTAAGACTTATATAAGTAAATGGACACGACTTGAGACTGTACTCATAAGTGAAATAAATCAAACTCACATGTGTAAATATCGTATTGTCTCCCTGTGTAAGAACCTGAAAAAATATATACAATCCAAATCTACAATAAATACTGTGTAAGGGTATGAAACTGCTCAAAGAGCAAAAGTAATTGGGAAAGGGAAAAGGAGGAAAGAAGGAAGGGAAAAGAAAAAAGACATAAATTTGTATATATGTATACATAAGATAGCTAAAGTGACTATATGACTAAATGTATTAGTTATTGAAAAAAGAACAGTTAATACTCATATGATTAGATCAAATTTACATGTCTGTATCTGTTTATCTAAACAATACTTTTTTTTTTTTTTTTGTGGCACCGGGGATTGAACTCACAGCCTCGCGCCTGCCAGGGGAGGTGCTTAAGCCACTGAGCCAAACTCCCGGCCCTGGTTTTTTGAGGCAGGGTCGCACTACGTAGCTCGGGCCGGTCTTGCGCCGCGTTGTAGCCCAAGCCGGCCTTGAACTCACAACGCTCCGCCTACCTCAGCCTCCCGAGTGCTGGTAAACAATACTTTTGAAGGTAACGATATACAGTATTGCAACCATTGTCAAATTCCTATCATCTTATTTTGTAAACCTATAATGTTACTGTGTTGAATTTGTTGTTATTGTTTGTCTCTTTTGCTTTTTGTCTTTCTTTTGTCATTTTTCTCTTAAAAGAAATAAAAAAAATTTTAAAAAGTTATTACCTGAAAATCTGTGGCTAAGAATTGTGAATGTTGTATCCTGATTGGGTTGCAACAGTGCAAGTTTTTTGTAGTGGAAAGTCTTTCTCTGGAGTAAAAATATCAATGCTCCACCATACTGTGAGAAGTGGCTGGTTTAAGAAGAAGAAACATCTACTAACAATATTGATGTTCTGGTATGAAGAAAATCTGGATAATACTGGAATCCATGCCTATGGATTGTCCCATGATTATGGCTAAGACAGTTGTTTAAAACTTATACTTCTGGGATTTTATTACCTAAAGTTTACTTTTCTTCCATTGTTTCTAGTTCCTTTGTGTAAAGTTGACTAGGTCTCCAATGTGTGAGGAAAGGAAGGTTATAGAAATACTGGGTTTTCATTCTAAACTTCAGAATTAAACACTGAAGCCTTGCCCAGTTTATTTTCTCTTATCCTAACTAAACTACATTTCCCAAAACAGACAAGATGGAAGATAGGAAGACAAAGGACTTCTATATAATAAAAACACCACCAACAAAATTAAGAATATAATTGAAGCACTTACATAAATTAAAATGTATGAACACCAAACAGTAATAGCAATTTTATAAGAAAACATACAAATTAAAAGATGCACAGTGAGCCAACATTGGCCATGCATCCTGGGGAAAGAACCAAGAAGAAGCCAACCCCTTCCTGTGAGCCAGCAATGGTCATGGGCTGAGCCAACTCCTTACTGTGAGCCAGCTAGTTCATGGACTGGGAGACGAGAAGTGCCGGGTCCTGCACCACAAAAGCAACCAGCTGATTTGGAGAGGCACAGGCAGATGATAGCCACTGAAGTAAAAAAAAAAATGAGAGCAACTTAATGTTCATATTATTTGATTGACTTTGCAGGCCTAAAGTTGGTAGTCTGAGTATCTATTTAGGAGATAATAACATGCAATAGCACAAGTATGGGGGATTTCCCTCTGAAGGAGGTAGCCATTGTTGATTCCCTTTTATCTTGTTTTGAAGTCCTAAATCACTTTCATTGTTTTATTTTGATTGGTTTCACTCTGTTCTGTTTTGTTTGGTTTTATTCTCTTTAAAATAATTTTTAAAAATAAATAAAATAAAAGGCACACAGTGACAATTGTGAATGTTTGCTGGTGAAAGCATAAATGGCAGTGAGGAATGAATGGATGAGTCAATGATTGAATGACATACACATGCCACTGTGTACTAAGGAGAAAGATGTGTCATTGTGAACTAAAGAGAAAGTTGATCTCCATGTGTATCAACTCAGATTTTTAAAAGAGAAGGAATCAAAACAAATTACAGTCAGAGGCTGTGTGAGTCTCACAGGGAGACTCATACCCTGTTCTACTGCTAAGTCAACAAGCCCATTTGTGGGATATGAAACTCTCAGATAGAAGAGAATATTCAAAGCCACAGGACATTTGAGCATTGTCATCAGACATCCATATATGAAGATTCTGCATCTGTGGATTAAACTGACCATGAATCAAAAATTTAGAGTGGAGCCAGGCATGATGGTATACGCCTATAATCCCACCATTGAGAGAAAGTTGAGGTAGGAAGATCATTGTGAATTTGAGGCCAGCCTGGGCTACAAAGTGAGCTCGAGCCCAGCCTAAACTACTGCATAGCAAGACACTGTCTCAAAAAGAAGAAAAAAACTACCAGTGACTTGGTGATGGTAGGGCAGAAGGCTTCACAAAGAGGTTGAGGTGCTGTTGTTATCTGGCATCAGCAGAGTAGAAAATGCACTAGTCCATGTAAGGCCAAAGGCTTGGGAGCAGTCTGCCCAACTTGCTGCAGGGCAGAGAGAAGAGCAGAAGGAGCTGGAAGCCAGATGTGTGACCCAAGAAGCCATCAACCTTGGGACAGTCAAGACCCAAAGTGGCCAGAAGGTTCAGATCTGAATGAAAATATTTACAACATAGTTTCCAGTTGATATGATAGATGTGTATAGCTGACAGTAGTCAGAAGTGCATGCAACTGGCACCGTAGCAGTAAGTACATCCCACCAAATCGTAGTCTGAATAGACAATGATGAATGAGCAAGAAAACTCTCATCCTCTAAAAATACCCTCTGCCATGTACAAGCAAACCTAGTTAGTGGTCATGGGAATCACCTCTGAGTTTGAAAAACATTGCTTTAACCGAGATTTCTTAAAATTGATTTAGATTAAGAATCCATCAAAAAACTGTTAGGGGGGTTTGATAAAATTAATTCTGATTATTAAAAACTAAGAATTTGTATTTCCCTGCAGATAGGTGTCCACTGGCACTGTTTAACTGGCATGCCAGTGAGATATTTGCTTCATGTGATAAGAAACTATCCTTGGATGAGACAGTGTGGCCACAGGGAATGTTGCTCCTTAAAGGAAGGCAGGTCTGCAATGCATCCTGCTGAGGTGGAGTTTCAGAATATGAGTGAGAATAAGGGTCCAGCTCTGATTGCAGGAGTCTCCCTGAGAGAGGTCTCTACCCTTCCATCCATCCCCAGACACCAGTCCTCTTGTCCATGATTTTTTGGTGTCATTTCCTTTTTTTGTTTGTTTTCTTTTCTTCTTTCTTTCTTTCTTTCTTTCTTTCTTTCTTTCTTTCTTTCTTTCTTTCTTTCTTTCTTTCTTTTTGTCAACTTCCTAATTTTATAGTAGCAGACAAATGGACCAAGGCTGCGTTTCAGACATCAGAAGGATTTATCTCTTGAAATTGCTGCTTTTCACTCTGTGTACAAGAAGGATAAATAATGTTGGAACATAATAAAAATGCTTTCAGTCCCCTGAAGCTAAGAAAGCATTTTAATGTAGTGAGTGGTGTTGCAAAACCTTCTTTATCAAGAAACATGAAGGAAAAGCTTTTCAAATCTGGCCACATACACAGACTGTGCTGTTAGAGACGTCTCCCCAGAGATGGTCAGAAAGGGTTTGTTTGGAAAAGAAGTGCTCTCCTTCTCACCAATGACTGGGCATTCAGAATGAAGGGGCAAAATGCTCTTCAGGCGGTGCTCACACTCCCTCTCTGGCCTCATCTCTGGCCACATATTTACCCCCACGCCAGGCAGACTAAGGAAATTTCCAGTCTCCAAAGACATTGTACTACCTATTAGTTTTCTCTGTACCTCTTCCACATGCTGCCTGTAACTCCTTTCTCCATCTCCTCTTCTGATTTATGTTCATGCTTCTAGACTCATTTTAGTTGTTGCCTCCTAGAGAAATCATTCCCTCAGAGAAATCACGTACCTCAGAGTAATGCCCTCTTCCTATACACACTCTGAAACATCCTGGCTTTTCTGCTGAGAAGCATTTTATATCACTTTATTATACATATCACTTTAGAGTTTTCTTCCTCTCCCTGGGTAGGACCAGGGGCAATGCATATAAACAAACTTAAGATAAGGTAGAAGTGTTTTACCTAAAAATCATACCTGAATGAGAAAAGATACAGGTATTAGCTACATCAACAAACGCAAGAAAGTTACACAAACCTGAGACTGATTCCACCCATAATTTCTAAGTTTGGAAACCAAATCTAACAGTCCAGAAGTCAGGTGGTCATAAGAAAGGCCAAAGTGACAGGATTGGGATTCTCAAGCCCAACAGCTATGTAGGGTGTCATCTTTCTACTTTTGCATGTTCAAATAAAATCACATCCAATGTCCTATGAAAAACAAGTTACGAAACTAGAATTTTAACCTTCACCCAATATTTCATGGGATTCAGAAGTGGGATCTTGTACTTCTTAAAGTTACTTAGAAGTTTCTCATGTAAGTTTCCTTTATTCTCATTAAATATGAAATTCTACTCATGAAACTTGTACTACCGTGGTTGTTTTCAGGAGATAGACCAGTAGAATGAAAAAAAAATGGTTTTATGAGGTCAACACATCCACTCCAAAGCCAAGTAACTAGGCTGGCTGTTTACTCTTCAAACCAAGTGAAAAGTCTAGAAATAAAATGTCAAGATGGACACAATGCTGGTATAATTGTACCTGCTCAATAATATGGTTATGAAAATTAAGTGAATCAACATACACAAAGTGTTTAGAACAGTGCTTGTGCATAGCAACTACTTACTGTGAATATGTCATTATGATATTATGATATCATGTTAATATTATGATATTATGTATTATCAAATGTCATTATAACTCAGTGCCAAGTGTTATGCTGTGCACAGGGAACTTGGGATGGAAAACATATTATTAGGATACTGGGGATAATGGAGTTATATTTACTATTGTAGTATTTAAAGCTTAGCCTAAAGTGCTATTGATGAAGTGACTCTGATGTAATGAGAATAATAAATACTAAAAAGATAATGAGCTCCAAATCTTCTTGCAAAAGAAAGCCAATTGCTTATTCAATTATTTTAAATTGCTTGTGTAGTTCCTATAGATTATGAATTAAGCTTACTTTTTCACTCATAGAATGCTATGCTTCTGTTTGCACACATGCATAAGTATGTGTACCTGTACTTTGCTTTCTTTCTCTTTTGTCTAAAGATAAGAAAAGGGGCAGCAATGTTTCAAGAATAAATACTCTGTGTCTTTATCAAGTGAAAAAAAATTATGCAAATACCTTTCTCATGATTTGAGACATAGCAGTACTTGGTACAGACAACCACAAACGATAGAATTTGGGATTTTCAGCATCACTAAGTCAAGTTAGTAAGTAGGGCCCACCAAGCCCTGAATCAAGTATAATCAGGCACTTAAGGTTAACTATCAATATGAAATGTTAAACATAATTACATTGAATCAAAATTAGTCCTATCATTATTCCATACTATGAAGAGAACATTTTGGATTTTGGTAGAAAATATATATATAAAAAAAAATTTAAAGGAAAATAATAAATTTCAAGTTCTACCACCTATACAGAATAAAAGTATTTTGTTCTGGATTCTTTTGTTTTAGTTGTAACTCTGTGTGTGTGTGTGTGTGTGTGTGTGTGTGTGTGTGTGTGTATGGGTATGTTTACTATAAATTATGGGATTAAATTCTATTTTATTTTATATCTTGCTTTATCATGTGCTGCAAAGTCATTATTTTCCATGTCACTTTTAATCTGCTTTGAGATAGAATCTACATACACGGAATCTATCCATTTTAGGCTTACATTTCATGAATTTTGCATAATATATGCATGCATGTAACCACTAGCTCCATCAATATTTACATTTTCTTAAACACAAAAATTCCACTGTTCAGCAAACTCTTCCAGCCTCACCCCCTGTTCTCAGGGAACCACTGTTTTCTGTCAGTAAATATCACATTTGTTTGGTTTAGAGTTTCATATAAATGGATTCATTTAGTTAGACTCTTCTATTCTGATTCCTTTATTCAATATAACAGTTGGATAATTCTGCATTTGTGAGTAATCCATTTCATGTTATACCTGTATAATATTCCATTGCATGAGTGTACCACAATTTATTCATGTACGTTTTGCTTGACTACTGGATATTCACATACACAAGATTGTGAATACATATTTTCATGTCTTTTTAAATGTATCTCTAGAGTAGAATTGTTAAATACTATGAAAGTTTATATTTAACTTTATAAGAAATATCAAAAATGTTTTTAAATATTGTAACATTTTACATTCCCCATGGAATTCTAGTTGCTCCATACCCTTTCCAATAATTGGTGGTGTCAGTGTTTTTCATCTTAACCATTCAAATTGGTATGTAATGATGTGTTTCCTATTGTGGTTTGATTTTTCATTTATCCAAAATCTAATTATAAAAAAACTAATTATATTGGCCATCCTTCATATTGTTAATGTTTATTTTGTATCTTCTTTGAAGCGTTAGATCTTACTATATTTATTTGTCTCATCACACACCATGCATACATATATATGTGCATGTGGCAGATACACACATTTAAAATATTTTATTTGTTTGTGACTTGCTTTTTAATTTTCTTAACAGTATTTATTAAAGAGCAGAATAGTCGGGATACAGCTCAGCGGCAAAGTGCCTGCCTAGCCAGCATGATGTTGTGAGTTCAATTCCCGGTACCAAAAAAAAAAAAAAAAAAAAAAAAAAAAAAAAAAAAAAAAAGGAGCAGAATATTACAATTTATTTTTTTTGTGTCTTAAGCAATCCTGCCTACTTCAGAGCCATCAAATTTTTATCCTATGCTTTCTTTTAGAAAATTTATTACAGTAGCATTTAGGTTTTAGTGGATGAGCCACTAAATGACCCATTGTAGTTAATTGTATATACTAGATATTTCATTTTCTCATTTCTCTGTTTCTGTTTCTGCCTTTCTCTCTCTCTTTCTCTCTCTCTCTCTTCTCCCTCCATTCCCTTGCTTTCAAAATTATTTAGGCTATTCTAGTTCCTTTGAATTCCCACATAAGTATCAGAAGCATCTTATCAATCTGTATGAAAAAAGAATTTCCTTAAGGCTAAGATTATGATATTGTTGAATTCACAGATAAATGTGAATGTGACACTTAGAGAGTATTCAGTAACTATTCCATTTGTTGAACTTAGCCAGCTTTATTCATTTATTGTTTCTAATTTCTCTTGGCTGCATTTTGCTCAAATTACATTAAGGATATTTGTACCTAAATCCATGATAATTATTGTGTATGGTTTTCGTCTTTTGCTTTATGTCAAGGTAATTCTTATTTCCTAGACTGAGTTGAAAAGCATTCCTTACTATTCTGTTTTCTAAAAAAAAAAGTGTAAGGCCAGTATCATTTCTTCTGTCTTCCATGAATGTTTGGTAGTGTTCACCAATGAAGCTATATGGACCCAGGATTTGTTTTTGTTTTGTTTTTATCTATGAGTGGTTCCTTATGTTTTTTTTGCATTTTTTATTAGTAGTACATGTTAGTAGTACATAGTGTTATATTTTTTGTGTACAGTTGGTACATATACACAACACATTTTAATTCCTTTTATAATCCCTTTTTGCTCCCCTCCCTCACTCCCCTCTACATCTTTTGTCCTTATCCATTTTAGAAAGGTCTACCTCTCTACTTCCTATTATCTGTCTCTTACTTTGCTTTTTTTAAGTTTTAAACAAAAGGAAAGTAAGAAACCAAAACAAAACAATTTCACAACCAGCCAATAAGAGAGTAACAATCATCAGCACATCGTATATTATTATATTCTCAGAAATTATTTAGGATAAAAAAAATAGACATGAAACATTATCCAACAAATTATTAGCACAAAACTTATGCCTCAATGAATCAAGAGAAACCTGCTATATGACTATCTTTTTTGTTATGATTGCTCTATTGTTTTCAAATAAACAGTTCACATTAAAAATGAAATCTGAAGATGACCCTGGGAAAACTACTTTTCACTCAAAATTTTTTTCTTTAACGGTCTTAACTAATTTTTTGTATACATAGATTTTGTTTTAGTTCATCACACCAGTGCAACAATGCAATGGTTACAAATGTGTGACTTATTTAGTTCACTGAAAAGTATATTTTCAGTACTCATCTATTTAAGAGTGAAAATGTCTAGTTTATCGTTCTTTATAGCTGAGTAGTATTCCATTATGTAGAAATACCACATCTTTTTTATCTATTCATCAGTCAAGGGGTATTTAAGTTGTTTCCAAGATGTAGCTATTATGAAATGGGCAGCTATGAACATAGGTGCACATATATTGCTGTGGTAGGATGTTTTTAGTTCTTTTGGGCAGATACCCAAAAGCGGAATAGCTGAGTTAAATGGGACTTTCAATCCTAGCTTTTTGAGGAATCTCCACACTGACTTCCACAGTGGTTGCACCAGCCTGCATTCCCACCAAAGTGGAGAAGTGTTCCTTTTTGCCCACAGTCCCTCCAGTATTTGTTACTGGTTGACTTTTTAATACTAGCCATTCTTTCTGGGGTGAAGTGGAATTCAGTATTACTTTCATTTGCATCTCTCGAATGGCCAGTGCTGTTGAACATTTTTTCACGTATTTATTTGCTGTTTGTACTTTTTCATCTGAGAAGTGCGTGTTCATCTCAGATGCCCATTTTTGGATTGGGTCTTTAAATGTTGGAGGACTGATTTTTTTTAAGTTCTTTATAGTTTTTTGATATTAATCCTTTATCTGAGGGACAGCTGGCAAAATTTTCTCCCACATTGTAGGTAGTCTCTTCACACTGTTGGTGGTTTCTCTTGCTGTGCAAAAACTTTTCAGTAGGATGAGATCCCATTTGTTGATTCTTTGCAATAATTCCTGTGCAGTCTGGCTTCTATTCATAAAGTCTTTGCCTATATCAATGTCTTCAAGAGTTTTACCTCTTCCAGCAGATTTAATGTTTCTGTTTTAATGTTGAGATCTTTAATCCATTTAGATATGAACTTAGTACATGGTGAAAGATATGGGTCTACTCTTAATCTTCAGCATGTGGAAAGCCAGTTTTTCCAACATCATTTATTAAAAAGGCTATCTTTCTTCCAGTGAATGTGCTTGGCACCTTTGTCAAAGATAAGATAGCTTAGTGTGTCTGAAGTTGTTTCTGGATCTTCTAATCTATTCCATTGATCCTTGGATCTGTTTTTTTGCCAGTACCACACTGCTTTTATCACAGTAGCTTTATAGTATAATTTCAGGTCAGGAATTGTGATGTCCTCTGTCTTGTCTTTGTTGCCCAGAATTGCCTTTGCTATTCTAGGTCTCTTCTTGTTCCAGTTGAATTTTAGGATTGTTTTCTCTAATTCTGTGAGATATATTATTGGTATTTTGATTGGGATTGCATTGAATCTGTGTAACAGTTTTGGAAGAATGGCCATTTTGACTATATTGATTCTTCCTTCCCAAGAGCATGGGATATCTCTCCATCTTCTAGTATCCTCTTCAATCTCCTTTTTCAGAGTACCATAGTTTTCAGTATAGAGTATACATCTTTCATTAGATTGATTCCTAAATATTTCATTTTTTTGGATGCTATTGTGAAATGTATTGTTTCCCTAATTTCTCTCTCAGTGAGATTGTTATTCGTGTACAAAAATGCTATTGATTTTTGAGTATTGACTTTGTAACCAGCTACATTGCTAAATCTGCTTATTAAATCTAGAAGTCTCTTGGTGGAATTTTTGGGATCTTCTAGGTAGAGTATCATGTCATCTGCAAATAATGTTAATTTAACTTCTTCCTTTCCTATCTTTATTCCTTTTATTTCTTTCTCTTGTCTAATTGCTATAGCTAAAGTTTCCAGAACTATGTTGAATAAGAGTGGAGAGAGTGAACATTCTTGTCTTGTTCCTGATTTTAGAGTGAAAGCTTTTAGTTTTTGTCCATTTAGTATGTTAGCTACCGGTTTGTCATAGACTGCTTTTATCACACTGAGATAAAGACCATCTATTCCAGTTTTCTGTAGAGTTTTTATCATGAATGAGTGCTGAACTTTGTCAAAAGTTTTTTCTGCATCTATTGAAATAATCGTATTACTTTTATCCTTGGCTCTGTTAATATGCTATATTACATTTATGGATTTATGTATGTTGAACCACCCCTGCAACCCTGGGATGAATCCCACAGGGTCATGGTGTACAATCTTTTTGATGATTTGCTGTAGTCTATTTGCCAGTATCTTATTAAGAATTTTTGCATCAATGTTCATTAGGGGGATTGGCCTGTAATTCTCTTTATTAGTTGGATCCCTCTCTGGTTTTGGAATTAGAGTAATGCTTGCTTTCAAAAATGCATTTGGGAGTATTGCTTCTCTTTCAATTTTCTTAAAGAGTTTGAGAAGTAGTGGTGCTAGGTCTTCACTAAATTTTTGTAGAATTCAGCAGTGAATCCTGGGCTCTTCTTTGTTGATAATTTTTTAATTACATGTTTCATTTCATTTATTGATATTGGGTTGTTTAGGATTTTTATATCATTTTGATTCAACTTTGGTAATTCATATGTATCTAAGAATCTGTCCATTTCTTCTATATTTTCCATCTTATTAGAATACAAGTTTTCAAAGTAGGTGTAGATAATTTTCTGGGTTTTGACAGGGTCTGTTGTGATTTCACCCTTTTCATTCCTGACTGCATGGATTTGAGCCCTTTCTTTCCTTTTTTTGATAAGGTTGGCTAAGGGTTTATCAATTTTATTTAATCTTTCAAAGAACCAACTCTTCGATTCATTGATTCTTTGTATTGCTTTTTTAGTCTCCAGTGTGTTAATTTCTGCTCTGATCCTCAAAATTTCCTCTCTTGTATGAGCTTTAGGTTTAGTCTGTTCTTCTTTTTATAGAAGTTTGAGGTTCAACATTAAGTTGTTTATATGAGCTTGTTCTGTTTTCCTGATATGGGTATTTACTGCTATAAATTTCCCTCTTAAGACTACTTTCATTGTGTCCCACAAGTTCCGATATGTTGTATTGTCAGTGTCGTTCAACTGTAAAAACTGTCCAATTTCTTCTTTAATTTCATCTGTGACCCACTGATGGTTCAGTAGTGTGCTATTTAATTTCCATGTGTTAATGAAGTTCTTGTGGCTTCCTTTGGCATGGATTTCCAATTTCATTGCACTGTGGTCTGATAGTATGCATGGGATAATTTCAATTCCTTTACTTTTACTTAAGCATGTTCTATGAACCAGTATATGGTCTATTTTGGAGAATGTCGCATGTGCATGTGAAAACAATGTGTATTCTGATGTTGTAGGGTAGAAGACTCTATAGACATCTACTAAGTCCATTTGCTCAAAAGTTTGATTTAATTATAATATTTCATTGTTGATTTTTTTGTCTAGTTGATCTGTCTTTTTGTGACAGTGGGGTATTGAGGTTTCCCAATATGCCTTATTTGATTTTTCACGTCCATTAATAATTGTTTTATATAACTGGATGCACTAGTATTTGTTGCATATGTATTTATGATTATTATCTCTTCCTCTTGGATTGTTCCCTTTACCAAGATATAGTAACCTTCTTTGTCTCTCTTAATCAGTCTTGGCTTAAAATTAACTTTATCTACAAATAGAATAGCTACCCCTGCTTTTTTCTGAACTCCTGTTGCATGGAGTATTGTTTTCCATCTTTTGACTTTCAGTCTATGGGTATTTTTTTAATTAAATGTGTTTCTTGTATACAGCATATTGTTGGATCCTATTTCTTGATTCATTCTGCCAGTCTATGTCTTTTGACTGGTGAATTGAGACCATTAACAATAATGGTTAAAACTGATACATATTGACTTACCTTATCATGTTGTTTTCCTGTTATTGGCTCCCCTGCCCCCCGTTTTTTTCCCCTTTTTTCTTTCCCTCTAACTGTTTGCCTTTCCTGGTGGATTCCTTCTATTGGGGTTCATGGAGCTGCAATACTTAACATCCCTTTCTAAAATGTCCTTCAGAACATTTTGGAGTGCTGGTTTAGTGGTTGTTAATTTCCTCAAATGTTCCTTATTATGGAAGTATTTTGTTTCTCCCTCTATTTTGAAAGATAGTTTTTCAGGATACATAAATCGGGGTTGAAAATTGTTTTCTTTTAGAACTTGGAGTACTTCACTCCAAGCTCTCCTTGATTTGAGAGTTTGTGCTGAGAAGTCCACTGTAATTCTGATGGGCTTTCCTTTATAGATGATTTGTTTCTTTTCCCTAACTTTTAAAATTTTATTCTTGTGTTGAATTTCTGGAATCTTGACTATGATATACCTGGAAGTAGATTTTTTTTATCATTGCTAATTGGATTTCCATATACCTCACTTATTTGTATGTCAAATTCTTTTTCTCTACCAGCAAAGTTTTCTGACATGATGTCTGTAAGGATGTTTTTAATATCATTTGTAGTATCTCCTGCTTGTTCACTGACTCCAATTAACCTTAAGTTACTTTTCTTTGTCTCATCAAGCAGCTACTGGATTGATTTCTCATGTTCCCTAGCTAGTTTTGAGAAATCTTTCTTTTCCTGGTCACTAACTGCAAGCCTGTCTTCAATATCTGAGATCCTGTCCTCACATTGGCCTAAACTGCCTCGAATACCTTGAATGGATTTTTTATTCTTCTGAATATCTGCTCAAATCTGCTTTATGGAATCCATTTGCTTCCTGTGTTGTACTTCCATAACTTGTTTAAGTTCATTTTTTTTTTCTGTGTCTGCTCTAACATCACTAAGCATGGTGTGCATTTTGGTAATCTCTGTGGTTATTTAAGAGATTATTTCTGATTTCATTTTTTCCAAAACCTCATTCAATTGCTTTGCTACCACTTCAGAGACACCTGGTAGGGGACTTTTAGATTTTCCAGTCTCATTGCCCCCTGAGTTTTCTTTTGGCGAACTGGGTGTCTGAGGTTGTGTCCTGTTTAAGTGTCTTCTCATTTCTTTTCCTTTCTAGTTTAATTCCTAGAGTGATACCTGTTAGTTGCCTGCAGTTGGTTGCTCTAATGGTGGTATTAAGGACTTCCAGGTGATGAGCACTTCCCTGAGATATCTTTCAGGTGTAGCTTGTTCCTGGGCTCTGAGTCTATTGGAAAATCCCACCTCCTCAGCTTGTCAGAAATGGGAAACCACTGCTCACCTAGCCCAGACCCTGTGTTCCTTGGCACTGTGCCTCAGCACTCTCCATGACCTCCAGTCAGTCTCAGTCCTGGACCTTCAGGGCCAACAGCTATCCAGATCAATCGAGTTAATTCTGGCTGCAGTAGCACCCACAGCACCAAACACAGCCAACAGAACAGTAAACTGAGTCAACCCTTGATTTATTTTGCTCTTTATTTATGCTTTGAGTTTTCATATAAGAGACAGCATGTGATATTTAAACTTGTGTGTTTGATTTATTTCACTTAACTTTATGGTCTCAGTATGCATCCATTTTCCTAGAAATGATTCAAGTTTATCTTTCTTTATGGCAGGATAGTACTTGAGTCTGTATAAATGCTACATTTTCTTTATCTTTTCATTTGTTGATGGACATGGAAGCTGCTTTCAAGATTTAGCTACTATGAGCTGTGCTGCTATGAACATGGGTATGCATGTATCACTGTAATACGATGTCTTTAACTCTTTTTGGGAAGATACTACAAGGGGGATATCTGGGTAAACTGGAATTTCTAGTTTTGGCTTTTTGAGGAATCTCTATACTGATTTCCATAGGGGTTGTAATGGTTTGCAACCCCAACAACAAAGTAGTGTTCCATTTTTTTCCACATCCTCTCTAGCATTTGTTATTATTCAATTTCTTAATCATGCTCATTCTTCATGGGATAAAATGGAATCCCCAATGGCCAGTGATGCTGAGCATTTTTTATATATTTGCTTGCCATTTGTAGTTCTTGAATTTTACTTGTCCCATTTTTGATTTGGTCTTTTATTTGGAGGTTTCTAAATTTTTTGTTATGCTAGATATTAATCCTCTGTCTGAGGAATAGCTGGCAAAAATTTTCCTATTCTGTAGGTTGTCTTTACATTCCATCATTTGTTTCTTTTGCTGTGAAGAAGGTTTTTACTTTGATGTGATCCCTTTTGTGGATTCTCAGTACTAATTCCTGTGCAATCTGGGTTATGCTCTAAAAGTCCTTGCTTATGCCTATGACTTCAAGAGTTTTACCTATTTTGTCTTCTACCAGGTTAAGTGCTTCTGTTTTAACATTTAGTTTTTTAATCCATTTTAATTTTAGTTTAGTACATGGTAAAAGATATGGGTCTACATTCAATCTTCTACATGTAAATATCTATTTTTCCAAGCATCAGTTATTTAAGAGGCTGTCTTACCTCCAGTGTATGCTTTTGGTCCCTTCGTCAAAAGTCAAATAAGTTGAGTGTGCTTGGGCTTGTTTCTGCATAGTCTGTTCAGTTCCACTGATCCTCATGTCTGTTTCTGTGCCAGTACCATATTTTTTAAATCAGTGTAGCCTTGTAATGTAACTTCAAATCCAGGATTGTAATGCTTCTCTGCTTTACTCTTTTTACCCAGGATTGCTTTTGCTATTCTGTGGATCCAAGGTTTTCTATATGGAAAAGTCTCCAAATATGAATACAACTTCTTTCATCAAGACAAGATCTTTATATTCTCCATATCTTCTTAAAGTTGTTTTGCAGCACTCGGGAGGCTGAGGTAGGAGGAGCATTGTGAGTTTGAGGCCCGCTTGGGCTACAATGTGAGCGCAAGGCTGGCCTGAGCTACACAGTGCAACCCTGCCTCAAAAAACTAGGGCTGGGAGTCTGGTTCAGTGGCTTAAGAGCCTGTCTGGCAGGTGTGAGACTGTGAGTTCAATTCCCAGTGCTGCAAAAAAAAAAAAAAAAAAAAAGTTGTTTTGGTGGTTTGTGTCTTTCAGGGAATGTCCATTTTATTGGAGTTATAAAATTTATAGACACAGATTTGGTCACGGTATTCCCTTATTATATTTTTCACTTCAGTAGTATCTTTCATATGTCTTTATTTTCTATATCTATTGTTAGAAATCTGTTCCAGTCTCTTTTCTGCTGATTGGTCTAGCTAAATGTTTAATCAATTTAGCAATGCTTTCCCAAATAACTAAATTGTGGCTTCATTGCTTCTCCCTATTGCTTGCCTTGCTTGTAATTTCATTGACTTCTGTTCTTATTCTTTATATTCTCCTCAAGGTTTCCAGTTACTTTGGGCCTAATTTGCTCTTCTACTTTTTCCTTCTTAATGTAGAAGTCAAGACATTTTATTCCCATAATTTAAGATGTTAGACTATATTTTACTTCAATTGCATCCCATAATATTCCACAGCAATGTATTTGAGGAGGTGTGTATTTTTAACTCAGGAGTTTTTTGAATTGCATCATTTAATTATCAAATATTTGGGCATTTTCCTAATAACTTTCTAATATCTACTTATGCTATAATTACACTGTAGTTAGAGATCATTCTCTATATGATTGAAATCCTTTCAAATTTGTCAGGACTTGTTTGTGGTAGAGTTTTCCTGGAACAATTCTTGGAAAATCTTAACCTTGGAGATGCTTAAACTTTATAACTAAGTTGTGATCCTTTCAGAGACTCTATTAAATGCTCCCCAATCATCGCTGAAGACTCTTCACTTTTCTGATCAAAGCTCAAAGATTTTCTCACTCTAAATGATATCTGTCAATTTTTCTGACTATGCTTACCCTGCTACAATTTGTCCAGGCTTGTGCGACCTCCTCTTCTGCTTATGTGGCCTCATGCTCAGGAAAGACACATTTTTGCATATTTGAAGCATTCTTTGTCTTATTTTCCATTTTAAAACTGCTCTGCACAACCTCCAGATACACCCATATCCCCAGTAGTCTTTGATCTCCTCCACTGGGGCCAATGTGGTTTCCTTCTCCCTGCACCCACAGTTAGAGTAGTTGCTCCAAGAAGCAAGCCATAACCCAACTTCTATGTTTACCTCTGTCAAGAATCTCAGACACAGGGCCAGGGATACAGCTCAGCAGCACAGCACCTGCCTCGCAAGTGCAAGGTCCTGAGTTTGGTTCCCACTACAAAATAAATACATAAATAAATAAATCTCAGACCCATGAAATCTATTTTTTATTTTTAAATAGATTCACAAGCAACAGGTCTTTCATTCTAGTCAGGAAGAGAGAGAAGGCTGGTCTTTGCTGTGCTCAGGAGTTCAGAAAAGTGAAAGTTTATTTCTACCATAAACAGGTTGTTTGTGTTAAAGCAGTCAGGAATACTGCAAGATATCCTCAGTGTCAACAGAAGAAAGTGACTGATGGTTTTCTTTCTGATATGTTTTATGTTTCTTAGAATGTGGCTTTCATTCTCATGGTCACAATAGGTTTATACCTCAGAAGACTATAGGAAGAAAGTGAGAGGTAGGGTTCATCAAATTTTTTCATAGGTATTAGTGAAGGCTCTATAAGAACTATAGTTTAGACAAATTCTACCTTATGTTTATACATTCATGCATCCTAATATCTCATTGTTATGAACATTTGAAAGAAATCATTTCTTAAAATATCTTTTTTCTAAATGAGATTCTCACTCTATTACTCCTCTTGAAGGTATAAAGACATCTCCCAGCTATCAACAAGAAATTTAAATTAAAACTTTTGAAAAGAGAATCTAATGTAATTAGCAAATAAATACTGTCTTAATGAAGGTAGATGTTCTTTAGAGGTTTGGTTTTGTTTTTTGCTTTTGTTCCTGTTTTTGTTTTTGATGGAGGCTCACTATGTAGTTCAGTCTGGTGTTGAACCCTTGGGAATCCTCCTACCTCAGTCTCCTGGCACTGGGATTACAGGACTGTGCCAGTACTCTCAGCATAGCTTTATTCTTAAAAAGGGCTCAATAGATTTTCATGTACTTCAGTCTTCTGTTCTCATTGTTCTTTACTGTTTATAATTTCTCTTCTTTTCTTTTCGTATTTGTCTCTCTTCTCCTGGTTATATCTATGCCTGTTTTCTACTTTCTCTCTTCCACCACTTTTCTTTTACCCCATCTCTTTGTCTTAAGGTATAAACAATCTGTGAGTATAAGCCGGGTGTGGTGGCACACGCCTTTAATCCCAGCACTCGGGAGGCTGAGGTAGGCGGAGCGTTGTGAGTTCGAGGCCGGCTTGGGCTACAACGCGAGCGCAAGAACGGCCTGAGCTACATAGTGCGACCCTGCCTCAAAAAACCAGGGCCCAGAGTTTGGCTCAGCGGCTTAAGTGCCTGTCTGGCAGGTGTGAGGCTGTGAGTTCGATCCCCGGTGCCGGAAAAAAAAAAAAAATCTGTAAGTATAAACAATTTCAGGTAGTAATATTTTTCAAAGAGCAGATAAAAATCTGACATGTTTTGGACTCCATTTTTATTTTTATTTTTAAATGTAAGATACAATTATATGTATTTGTTGTGCAAAACATATTTTGAAGTATATATATATATATATATACTGTAGAGGGATTAAATTTGGCTAATTAACATATGCATCATCTCCCATGGGTATCATTTTGTGGTGAGAACATTTATCATCCAATTTTTCAGAACTTTTTGAAGAAGGCAATATATTGTCAGTACTGCTTCCTGCAGACAACCAGCACTGGCAGGGAGAAACAGCCAGACCTGCCCCTGAGCACTTGCCACCATCAGAACACTTGCTTCCCCCAGGTAACCAGCACGAGCAGGAAAAAACAGCCAGATATTTCTCTTGCACCCACCACTGGAGGCACTTGTTTCCCATGGGAAGCTGGTGTGGGTCAGGAGAAACAGATAAGTATGCACCTGTGCACCTGCCACCATTGGGGGAGTCCTGGTATAGCCACACAGGCTGAGAGAAAAAGCAGTCCCTCCACCACACACCCATGGCCACTGGGGAAACCTTGGTGTAGCTGTAGGGGTCTGGAGAAGCCCACCCCATATCCCACCACCTCCCTGGGGACCTGGGTGCCTCACCCATTCTCCTATGCCATGGAGGGGCAGCCAACATGTTAAACATCTGGGACCTCTCAACCAGCCTATGGATAGGAACCCAGGAAAATGTCAAAATGAAGGAGCAAAAGGCTATCTCAGACCTCTAGCCCACATAGAACAAGTCTGGGAGATACAGACATGGGAGAAAATGGAAGTCACACACCTGAAATCTCTGAAAGAATAGCAACTGAAGTAAAGAAATAACTTCATGAGGTTGTAGAAGTAATCAGATCAGGAATAATATTTCAGGTAAAAGGAGAAATCATAAACATAATGAAAGAATTGCTTCGCATATCTAAAGAAGACATAGATTTTAAAAAAAGAGAAGCATAGGAAAATGATGGAAACCTTGATTGAACAATGTGGGAAAGAATTACAGTGCATGAAACAGATTCAAAGAGATATCCAGGAAACTGAAAACTCCGTTGAAAGCTGCTAAAAGCACTTGAAAGAGACTGAAGATAGACTTTCAGGCCTTGAAGACAGTATTGCTAGTGATCATGAAAGGAAAGAACTCTTTAAAATAACAGGAAAAAACAATACAACTGCTGAAAGACAACATAAAGAAAAATAATTTAAGTGATAGGTATCGGTGAAAAAGCAGGGGTCAACACAAATCACATAAAAAGAATATTTACAGAAATAATAGCATAAAACTTCCCAAACATGAGAAAAGGACCTGGCATACAGATAAGCAGGGCATATAGAACTCCAACTACCCATAACCAAAATAAATCTACACCCAGACTTTTAATAATCAAGATCCTAGAAATTCAGCAAAACAACAGAATATTAGAGGCTGTTAGAGAAAATAAACACATCACCTATAAAGAAACTCCCATCAGAATCACAACAGACTTCTCAACACAAACCATCAAGTCAATAAGAACTTGGAGGGAATGTTTCGAATTCTGAAAGAAAACAACTTCCAACCCATATTGATGTACCCTGCAAAACTATCTTTCAAAATTGATGGGAAAAATAAGATACTACCATGATAAAGAACAATTGAAGGAATTCATGACCACCAAACCAACCCTACAAAGAGTGCTGAAGGATATTCTAGAGAGAGATAAAAATGACTACGGTTTCAGGAACAACAGCAGAAAGGGATCACTAAACAGGGTGGGCAACTGAATAGAGGGGAAAATTTGGGAAGTGGAGGGGGCAATGGCAGGAAGATAGCCTGGCAGAGACAAGTCAATGCATGCTGGTTGTAACCATTAATGTAGATGGTCTTAGTTCATCAATAAAAATAAACACAGGGAGAGTGCATCAAGAAACAAGATCCATTAATATGCTGTGTATAAAAGACATATTTAACTCAAAAGGAAATTTATAGACCAAAAGTCAAAGGAGAAAAAACAATATTCCATATCACAGGAAACTAGAAAAAAGCAGGGATAGCTTGCCCATCAATGGCAGAACGGATAAGAAAGATATGGTGCTTTTATACAATGGAAAGCTATTCAGCTATAAAGAAGGATAATCTCAAGGCTCTTGTAGGTAAATGGATGCAACTTGAGATCATGTTCATGGGTGAAATGGTTCAGACTCATATCGTGTCATCTCCCTAGCATAAAAAAACTGAGTTAATGGGATCCAAAATGTACAATAGATATTGTGAAAGAGATAGGAAAGGAAACATCTAAAAAGGGAAGGTGATAGCCATTGTTAATTCCCTATTATCTTGTTTTGAATTCCTGTATCATTTTCATTGTTTTGTTAGGCTTGGTTCTATTCTGTATTGTTTCATTTGATTTTATTATGTCTGATGGCATAGACAGCTATTTTGAAGAAAACAAGAGACATTATGGTAGCCATTGTTGATTTCCTGTTATCTTGATTTGAAGTCCTGTGTCACTTTCATTATTCTGTTTTGATTGACTTTATTCTGTTTAGCTTTGTTGAATTTTATTCTCTTTAAAATAAAATAAAGAATATATATTGTTATTAACTATATTTACCATGTTGTACAACTAAAGTTACTTTTGGTTTTGGGCCCCTTAAATATATGGTGTCTAGAATATAGCTTAAAATTTCCTTTGGTAAATTTTTCTTCTCTTAAAAATATTTGTTACATTCTTAAGAATGTAGCTACTATAATGACTGTGTGATTATAATTTGATATTTATCTATGTAATGTCAAAATTGAAAGCAGACGACAGCATCCTTAATGAACCACTTCAGAAGAAAGGCACATGTGGGAAGCACATTTACATGTTCTTTATGGCACAAGCTTGTAAAGCCAGCATTCTGGGGACCTCAGGCAAAAGGATTAGAAATTTGAGCACATTTTGGACAACTTAGCCAGATCCTGCCTCAAAAAAATAAAAAATAAAAAAGGACTGGGGATGTGTATTAGTGCAAAGGCCCTGTGTTCAATTCCCAGTGCTTTAATAAGAAAAAAAAGTACAAAAAGGTCTCCAAGGGATTAATCACTTCATACTACAAATTGTGTCTTGTAGGTTGAGTTTCCGAAGTATAATTTTATCTTTATTGTCTTTTCAAAAGAAGAGGATAGATTTTCTTCATAGTAGCACTGAATGATCTAAAATAAAGGTAAAATTTTCCAAAGCCGTAAATTAACAGAAGGTGACCGCGTTTGCATGGGACTGAGCTTCGCTGTCTCATGAAAACCCTCAGTCACAGATAAACCATAACAGGTGGTCACTGTACTTAGAACAAAAAAGAGATTCAGCAAACTGAAAATTAATGTAAAGTATGAAACCTGCATTGCTTCACTGTGGGCCATACTTTGTGCTGAATGTTTTACAGCTTTTATCTCATTTAACCATCATGTTATCCTCTGCCATAAATGTCGTCGTTCTGATGTATAGTGATGATTCTTAGAACCACAGTGAATGCTCAGATGGAAGGAGACTGAGAAGGGGTGAATCCTTGTCCCCTGGGGTCAACCAGTATTCTTTGTATCTTGGGAATCCCTAAGCTCTGATACTGTAACCCCGAATCTCTCTTCAGTGCTTTATAGAAGCCTTTTCAAAACATAAGAAAGGAAGGTGAAGACAGAGTGAGACACTCAAAACATAGAAGGTAGGAAAGGACTAGAAAAGAACTGAGACAAAAAGAGAAGAGAAATGGATGAGGTTGGGCCTTGAATTCTGAGAAGCTGTCCACATGCCCGAAATTCTCACCAACCTCCCCCGAGTGAGGTTACTGTTTTCCTCTCAGCCAGATCGAATTGTTTTTCTTTTTTCTCCATGATAAATATTTCCTGACCAAGGCACTATCTTGGAGGTGGGTGTGATATAGGTTCTGCCTCCCAAACCTCTTAATTTAAGTCTCATGGGTAGAATTTAAAAGTAGGGGAAGCACTCAGGCACATAAGGGTGTACATGTTCAACATTTCAACCCTGTTTGTTATACAAAAATCATAATCAAATGCCTTAGGGGTGTTAGGGAGGCTGCTGTTAATATCTGAGATAAGCACAGGAAAGAGACATGGCTTTCAAAACCCCACCCAGCCTCTTTTCCAGCGGGAGCCAAGTAGGAGTGGTTCTTGTCTTCTATCTTCCTTTCTGTTTGAGTGGAGTTTTGGCAGACGCACCTCCAATGTGTTTGTTTTTGAGATTTGTTGTCTTGCCTGAGTAAGCATTAAACAGAAGGAAACCTCTCTCTCAAGGTGAAAAATTACTTTTAAATTTTCCACTTAGGAGGCCGTGTCTTGGCGCCTTTGCTGGAGAATTGCATGAAACCTAACCTCAGGGACTTCGAGTGCAGCCAAGACAGCTCTAGGCTGGGCCTGTCTGTTCTGCGGACAGACATCTCCCCATTCCTCTCTCCAACTCCCCTTGTTTTTGTCTTTTTTTCTTTTTTTTCTCTTGAAGGTCTAAATGACTTTGAAAGCCTTTGGATAAACAGATCTCCACCACGATGCCAATTTGCGCAGCGCTTTCCTATTGATTTAGCTAGTAATTTATTTCTTTATTTCTGACACATTTCACTTACATTCCCAGGTAAGGGCAAAGTGCTGAAGCCAGAAAACTGTAATTAAATAATCGGCTTGGCTGGCAGGCCAGGAGAGGCTGTGAAACACTATTTGTTTACATCTCCCTGCGTGGGTCATCTCCAGGAAGACAGAGATGGGAGTGGGCGCGGTGAGGAAGCGGAGTGCTTATAGGTATGAGCAAGCTGTATGTTCATAAATAATAATCAAAGTGGGTTTTCATACTGAATTATGGTAGCTCCTTCAAAGTGCTATGAAATGGTATGTTATTACCCATTGCGTGTCTGACTCACCCGGCTGGGAGCTGGGGAGTCACAGGCTGACGAGGTTATCCATAGCAAAGTCTTTAATGAGAAGAGGAACGCACAAAGTGCACATGGCGCAATATTTTTCTTCCCAGCTCAATCTATATTAAGTCGATAGCCAGCTGAAACCCAATGTTTGGTGCATTTTTTCAATTTAGTTACTGTCAATGTCTCAGAAAATGCTGATCCCATCAACCCTCCCCTCTCCCCATATGGATTTCAATGACTAGAGAAAGAAATGCTATTAGCTGGCTATGGTGCTTTAAACAAACAGTGTGGCTTCCCCCTTCCTTCATTCCGTCTCCAGCAGCCTGACTTCAGAATAGGTGGATAAGAATTATGGCCGTGTGTGAGGCTACCTTCCCAAGATATGCTGGGTGATGCTACTGAGTGCCTCCTGAAGCAATGGGTGGGATAATTTGTGGAGGTGGTTATCTATGAAGATAGTGGGCCATTTTATAAGAAACAGACAAAGGAAAATAATCAAACAAAGAAACCAGCAACAACAGGACAACCACAGAAGAATGTGACACAGCATGATTGGGCAACACCAAGCCAGGGGTCACAAACTTTTCCAGTAAATGTTATGGGTTTTTGGAGTGTGGGGTGGGGTTCCCAACACACTGTCTGTGGCATCTATCTTATTTTTGTTGATTTTGCTATTACTGTCTCATAGACCTTTAAACATGATTGTCTAAATACCTTAGTTCAGTGCCATACAAAGAAAGGCTCTGTCTTCTGCAAATGATTCATGGTTAAACCTGAGTCTCAGAATTCACTTTATGTGAAATTGTGAAAAAAGCTTTTGTGTGTCATTGGGAAATTTTGGTCTGTCCTGAGCTCAGTCTCAGCTCTGATGGATTTTGGTAGGGTAAGTTTGGACTGTACCTTGACTTCTGCACCTATATTTTTCCCATCTGGACTATGACAATAACACCTCCTAAAAGCATATGGCTATGAGTTTTGAAGGCAGTCACCCTGTGCTTTGTCTTTAATACAAAGCTCTAACCTGAGAGAGATTAAATGGCACTCCTTAAGGAATTTTCATGTTGTGAGTCTTTCCTGGGTTTTTAGAATACTGTGAGTTGATCAATTTTGCTAATGCCTATACAACATAAGAACAGATGAGAAGGAAAATGGTAAAGCTTGATTGAGGTGTCAAGGAACAATAGGAGCAGCATAAACACTATGTATGATGACGAACATGCAAGACAGGAATAGCAGAAAGACTGGTTGCTTTCAGGACACCACTGTAGGAAGTTACTTTCTTCTTCCAGGGATGTTGGTATTAATCTGTGTAACAATCTGGGAAAGCACCATTTGGGAGCGTTCACCTGGTATTTATGACATGACAAAGTCCTTAGTACTAGTAAATAATTTTGAGTGTGGAAGAAAGAGGATAGGATGTATATCTCAAAATACAAAATTTCAATTTTTTTCAGTGCTGGAAATTGAACATAGGGCCTTTGCACTGAGCCACATTTTTTTTTTAAATGTTAAGAAAGGGTCTTACCAAGTCACTGGTTGTTCAGGGTGGGCTCAAATTTGCAGTCCTCCAGCCTCAGACTCCTAAAGTGCTGGGATAATGGCAGTATATTACAATGAACAAGCTAAAAGTTTAAATTTTTATCCTTTAGTTATGGAGATAAAGCAAATTCAGGAAGCTTGTTTATTATAGAAACTATGTGGTTATATGCAATGAATTTGCTGTATATGTTTTTAACTTTCTCATTTAAGTAATTTCTTAATTAAATGTTAGTAATAGTTAAAAAAATTAATCTTCACACACTCCTCTTACCTACATGTATTGCTGTCTCTAACCTTTACTTTCATCACTTACAAAATGGGAAGAATGATGTATCTGTGGCAAGACCGCTGCAGGGGCCTGGCTCTCTACAATCCACCTTTTAGAATTTGTAAAGGGATTTGCCATGCAAGTGATGTGTGCAAAACTCTATTCAGTCAAATCTTCATTAACTAACTCCTCTTTGAATAGGGAATACACACAGCTTACATTACACAAAGGTTTGCAGTGAAAAGAAACTATCCTTCTGCCATGTGCTGCCTGCTATATCCCCCCTTAAAGGTGAATAATTCCCCCAAATAGGAGCAAAATCAACATCTCTTGTATCTGTAGTGCTGTTTCTTTTCATTTGTGATAGTAAGGACTTGTGACACTTCCTCAGTTTTGCAGGATTTGCAATAATGTTGTCATTTTAAAACAATCAGTTTTTTCCCCTTTGTGATCCTCTTTATGGCAATTCTGTATTTCATTCCTTTGATTTCCACTTTCATCTTTATTCTCTTTTCTTCTATCTCCTTTCTGTTTATTCTGCTAGCCCTGTTCCACTCTTAAATTAGATTTAGAGGTATATTTGCTTGTGTGTGTTTGTATGATATTTAATGTAAATCATTCAAAGAAATGTATTTCTCTCAGGTATCTTTTAGAGACATTTTAAATTTTCATATCCAATATTTTACCTGTAACTTCTCTCTAAATATTTTAAAAATAGTTTCCTTTTGCTATGGCTCAAAGAATTAATCTTAAGATTTTCTTAATCTGTATTTACTTTAGTAAATTTTGGCAGCAGTTTTCTAATTTGGCTACAATGAAGTTCAAAGATATGTGACCTGTACAACAATGATTATTTGGAATTTGGTGATGTTTGTTTTGTGACTGGTGTATAGCTGTTTTCTTTTATCATTTCAAATGTTTCTCACATGTCAGGAGAGAATACATACTCTCCATTTGGTCTACATATGCTCATTAGTTCAAAAACCTCAATAAGGAATATGGAAATTATGACACTGCCTCAGACCTTCATCTAAAACTAAAATAATGCCACCTTTAACATATTGATGTGCATACAGTGTTATATAACAGGAGACAACATATTGTTAAGAGAAATTGCTCCTAACACAGAGATGGGTGAAAAACATGTGTCCAATGAATGTTTGCCCTGACTTGTTTTTCCCATGTTTCTTTGACGCATTGATTGCTATGTGGCCTTCTTTTTGGGAAGATAAGTGGTTTGAAGTCAGGAATGTTGGGATTCTGTATCACTACTCCAGGATATATCAGATACTTAGTCAATTTTTCAAGAACTAAAGGATGACAATAGACACTTTCATTTTTTCCTGTTGAGGAAAACTTGATTTAAAAAGAAAGAGTGATGAAAGCTTCAGGTGACGTTCTAAATAGCAAAGCCAATTATATTAGAATGATCCCATAATCCCCTCTTACTGAATTTCTTTATATATAGAAATCAATAACCCACTACCTAGGCTGGATTGCTGAAAGAACTTCCTGGGAATGTGGGGAAGGAGAAAGTAAGGGAGGAGGGATGAAACAGCCTCTTAGTTGTACCTATGCATTTTTTTCTTTTCTGTTGGGAGCAAAGAAGCAGTCTAGGTCTCAGAAGAACAGAATTAAGTACTTCCCATCCAGTGATGCTTAAATGTCTTAACTTAATCACTGGTAAATCTGATCGAGAAGCTTAGGGTTCTCTGAGTGCTGACAACTGCATAGCTCCTACCATATTCATTCAGCTGCTGGCCTAATGGAGGATAAACCCAGTCATTAAACCTCATCTGCCCACATATCAGGGGCATCATAATTTTAACACACACACACACACACACACACACCTATTAAGTAATCTGCCAATGGATATGATAGGTATTGAATGAATTTAGCTATTGTCTCTACAGTTTTAATAACTCAGATACATCTTAGCTATACAGTGGAGGATGACTCTGTCTGTGGTAGGCAAGTGGTTTCTGAAGCTGGAAATGCTATTCTCAATAACAGAGCCAACCCTACAAGGAAAGTATGACATTTTTTCAGCTGGCTAACTGGTCGTCCTTTTGCTAGCTGCTTTTGATTGGTAGATATGCTGGGATCTTCTTGTCTCCTCTCTCCTTAAAAACATTGCCTTTACTTGTCCACTGGAAGAAAACTGAAAGATCTTGAAGCTTAGAGTTCCTGAACTGTGGCTGAGCACAGGCATTACTCAGTGATTCTTTGCATTTTTGGAAAACAGAAGAGTCACTCCAGGGGAGAACCAAGGAAAGATCATGCTTTTATTCCATCCCAAAGCTCATTTTAAATATGTTCTATCTAAGGCCCAAAAGAGAGAGGTTCTTTTCTCAAGGATGTTTAGTTTACCCTGGCTAATGCTAGAACTGGGGCTGACCATTGAAGGAAGTCAAGTTCGTGCCTAAAGCATAAATCCTCAATTCAGTGTCCCACTTTGGTGGTGCGTGCAATAAATAATGAATTTAAAACTTCTAAAGATAAAAGCTACAGTAAAAGCAGTTGCTGCTAACTTTGATTCCCACTTTCTGTGATTTGTGGATTTGTTTTCAAGTACTTAAAAGTGGGGAAAAAAAAGAGAGATGAAAAGTTAGTTTTACATAGATATCTTCAGTATATGAAAAGATTATCGGGTGAGAAAAAGGAATTAGATGAAGCAAAGTTCAAGAAGAAAAAGCAGGAAGCTAAAACCAACATAGGAACTGAAATTATTTTCACACTTTGTTATAAAACATAAGGTGTGTAAAGTGCCATTGATTAAGTAAACAGAAAATGAAAAAGCTTCATGTAGAACAAGGCTGTGTGGCAGAAAGCACTCTACGGTATTGAGCTCTTATGGTGCAGAATATGACAAAAAGTGGTCAGAATAAAAGAATCATGTTCAATTGCAAGAACGCTGTGAAGAAGTCCTTTAGCACCTGGACTCTGCTAAGCATCATTCTGAAAAACAGAAGACACAGGTAAGGGAACTCACTTCTGTGGCACGCCTGACTCAAGATAGGGAAGAGTTTTTTAAACTTCAATTTGAGAATAGTGAAGTTTAGTTGGCAAGACATTTAACAGGCACTGACACGTCATATGGATTTGAACCTTACACTAAATAGCACATTGCATTGTGAAAGGGGAAAATTAAAAATCAAAACATGGGCAAATTGAAGAACAATTCCTTTGCATAAAAATGCTTTAGTGGGTATATCCCTGGCCATTTTACCTACCTTTTGAGTTTCCCACCAGCAGCCTCCTGATGGGAATCAACCATGGCAAATGGAAGCCTCTCCCATAGTAGAGGGTTACAGACATAACTGTTTAAGTGTCAACTTTTGTGTGGCATGTTGGCTATAATTCAAATCTATTGTGTGAGTTACTGCAGTCATGGGACAGTGGAGTACACTGACTTTGGAATCAGAGAAAATAAAAGGTTTAATTTCTGACTCTGAGCTCAGGCAAGTGTTTAATTTCCCTCATCTGTAAAATAGAATCAATGTGAGTATCTTGGTAGAATTATTTGAACTGATATAAATTTAAACTCCCATCAAAAGTAGAGAGTTGAAACTGGTAGTCATTAAGATTATTAGTAATTTCATGGTAAACAATCTTAAAAAATATCATATGATCATAGAGATAATTTACTCTCAAAGGTCTCATACTATTTATCAACACCATTTTATTAATTTGATTTTACAGATGTAAACACACGTGTCAAATTCCTCCATTGATGTTGGATCTCCGTGAATTGCTGGCTCAGCCTCTGATTAGAAGAGTCTTCGATGGAGCAAGGAGAGGTGTTCTTCATCCTCCTTTTTGGTTTCCAGAGTAGGGGTGATAGAAAAGAACCTGGTATATATGATGGTCTTGCCAGTTGTGATGGGTGTCTCCTTCAAGAAATGATTTGGTTGTGAAGTAACCAGATTCTTAAAGGCCAAGAGGAGATAAGAATTTTGAAGAAGAAATTGCCACTGAGCAATCTCTACTCAGTAGAGCATCTTTGTTTGATGGATAGAAATCCATTGCATCACAATCTTGGGCACAGGGACTTCTTTAGTAGAGAGCAGCACCTTAAATTTGATTACTCACAGAGAATATATGACAGCTAAGGTGAATCATCAGCTTTATTGGCTTGGGAGCCACACAAAGGATTAGTAAAGCACACTTCTGGGTATGTCTAGGTGATTCATGGAGGTAAGACCATGTTCCCTGGTCTCTTTTTCTCTGCACAGTTCCTCTGCTGTCCTGCCTGGCTGCTATGAACTAAGCAGCTTTGCACCATTATACTCTTCTGCCATGATTTTTCCACTTTGGACTCAGTTGACATAGACTGAAACTTCTGAAACTGTGAGCTAAATAAATAAGTTTCTTTTTTAATTTGTAGATATTGGATATTTGGTCCCAGCAATGGAAAATCTAATAAAGAATGTACTTTCACTGTAGGCATTTATGAAGCAGATTCATATTCTTCAGAACAAATGCACTAGGTGGGAGGCTGTACTAAATTGTTAAATCTCTAAGTCTCTTCCAATGCTAAGATCCTAAGACTTTCTGAACTTTGGCAAATCTTTCAGAGAAGGTCCATGGAGTTCATGAGTGATATTCTACAAAAGGTTCACAGATTCATGTTTGTGTCTATCCCAATAAGAGTTAATTCTCCTCCAAGATCCATGACTCTGTTTGACCATAACAGCACTGTTGATGGTCTTTCTTGCATGGGCTCTTCTCAATGAAAAAGCAAAACCTGTAACCTATGATCAGAGACAAAGAGAAAGGAAACTGAGTTACAAAGATTCACTCACTTGCCACATGGTTCATTTTTCCCTTCCACAATCCAGATTCTTTAAATTCTAATGAAGGAGTAAAAAATTGCAAAAACAACTCAATGAAATTTAGAGATTTTGGAGGAGTTGAGGGGAGACACTGCAAAATTTCTGAATGCAAGAATACCTCTGACTTTCCATGAAGATAAGTATAACCAGATTTATCCCTACAACATTTCCAGTATCCCACAAGGCTCTGAGAGCTACGTAAATCATGGCAAACAAAAATGAACACCCTACTCTTGAAGCTTCTCATTATAGCATTATTTACAGTATGAAAAGATTGAGAGCAAACAATCCAAGTGTTCACTGATGAAAAGTTGCTTGGATTATCTGTGTAAAT
This sequence comes from Dasyprocta punctata, assembly GCA_004363535.1. Taxonomy (NCBI): domain Eukaryota; kingdom Metazoa; phylum Chordata; class Mammalia; order Rodentia; family Dasyproctidae; genus Dasyprocta; species Dasyprocta punctata. The sequence goes on along the minus strand of RJWM01011340.1, from coordinate 8,552 downwards.
TTACACTGAAGTTTTACACAAGTATGAAAAGAAATGAGAAATTTCTCCATGTGCTTCTGAATGCTTATCTCCAGAATACACTGCTAATTAAAAAAAGTAAGATAGAAGTGTATGTATATGGGGTTGCTCACCTCTCCTTCTGGAGTTGGTTCCATGTTCTCATGTGAAAGAAAGAATTGAACAAAACAAGCAAAATCAGTGGCAAAGTTTATTTGAAATAGTGGAAGTGGAGAGTGAGAACCTGGCTTTGCTTGGGCTGAGTTAAAGAGGAAAAAGCAAGATAAAATTATACCTGTAGGGTTGAGATATAGCTCAGCAGCACAAGTGCCTACGTGGCAAGCATGAGGTCATGAGTTTGATCCATAGTATGAGGGAAAAAAGTAAATCCTGGAGGAAGCAACATGAAAAATCTTGGTGTCTGTATCCTTTCATATTGTCCAAATCTTGAGGAAACATGCAAGAATTCCTACATTATAGGTCCTGAGGGGTGATGCTGGGACCCCACACCTCAGGCTGACATTAGGTCTAGGCCATCATAGTTAAAACCTGCTTCAGTTCTTAGGGGAAGTCCATGTGCAGGACTTGGGAAACTGTTCTTTGCATGTGTTCCAGGGATCTTGTAATTAACAGATCACACCTGCTGAGGACCAGCCTGATGCAGTACAAAGCAGGCAATAAATGATATTAATAACTTGATATAAAATAAATTGAAAATTTTTCCTAGACCTAAGTGACTTGTATGAGGCCCGCAGCTGGTGTGGGGATGAAATTAATCCCCAGGCCAAAGGCCATGACCAAAACCAGCAAATGATCTATGAAGCCCTGGCACCTCAAAGCAAGCCAAACACTATAGTTGAGAAATTTGACTCGTTCAAATTCCTTTCGGCTCAGTAGTCTCTTCAGCAGATAATCAGATTACTAGTTCAACATGATCTGTTCCTGTGTGCTTTTCCAAAAATGCTTTGTCCCTCAGTTTTTGAACCTTGCCTGTGTCAGCAGTTTCACCACCATCATTTCCTGCACCCCTCACTCAAGCTGTGTACCTAATAAAGGTCAGGACGTGGCTTTAGTCCTTATTAGGTTTTGACCAGCCCAGTGCCCTTTGTAACTAAAATATATTTCTTTTCTGTTATTATGTCCCTGAGCAGGAGACTTATGGTCCTAGGCCAGGGCCCTGATAGCACCTACTTCCCCAATCAGCTTTGCCATGCTCTCATCTCCTAAGTTGGGGCATTTGCTTTACTAAATATCTTACATGCATTCTCCTTAACTAAAAGCAAGTCTGTAAGTTTATTTTTAAATTTTTCAATTGCAAAGGAAATAAGACTGAAACAGAATAGCATCTCATTCCTGATCATTCAGACTCTGTCAGAGACAGGATACTGCATCAGTTACTTATTACGATTGGCTTTAGATAACAGCCTTTTACTTAGGTATCACTATGGGTCAAATTAGTCTGGGTAGAGTTGGGTGGTTTTGTAACCTTGACTAAACTCCTTCACGAGTCTGTTATCAGATGCACTTAACCTAAGTTAATCTATCTACACACATTGGCTGGTTGTTGGGTGGAGCACCTCAGTCCTCCTTTGTAACGTCTCAACCATCAGTAGGTTAGCTTGGATTTGATCTTATGGTCTTGCCCTTGCCTGAGAGCATGAGTGGGCTCATGCAAATTATCCCTCCATCCATATATGTTGTGGGCAAAAGCCAATCCGAAATCCATCGCAGACTCTATCTCTTCATGAGACAATCTGATATGTAACATGGTAAAAGGAGTAGATTCAGTGACTAAGAGAAAACTGGGGCCATTTTTGTAACGAGAGTAACACAGCTTTGAGACATTTGAAAGCTATTGCATACTTTTTCCTGGTTTTAGGTTCTACTACAAATTTGGATGGCTCATTACCAACCTGGTCTGAAGTTATCTAAATCAGAATTCTCCATCCAGCTAAATTCAAAGTGTTAAGCTATGAGTACTAAAGCAAGATACCAGAGGTTTGCTGCTGTGATTTGCCAGAGGACAAGATTACACTCTAGGGTGGCAGAAGACGGGATGCCATAGGATAGAAGAGCATTAGCAAAAAGCCCCAGTTACCAGGTAATGAGAGATTCTGACAAGTAACAACAGCAAGGCAGCCGTAATAGAATTTCAATAAGATAAATTCCACTTTCGGCCCAAGTTTAGCCACTCACGGAAGAAACAATTACACTGTAAAAATGGAGCACTCTCCCTATATTATCCCTTCATTAAAATATTCAAATGAAGGTAACAACACTGTTATAAGCTCATTTATAAAGAAAAATAACATTAGTGCATTTAACGCTAATGCATTTACCTCAGAGCGCTTCTCAGAGATGTTAAAATGTGAAGTTTATAAAATGTTCAGTGATGTTGAACTTGAATTGCAACCTAATGCTTGAATTGGTACATTTAACATTAAAAGCATGTTATTAATCTTCAATTTAGGGGAGAATAATTTTCACTCACTGTGTAGGAAAAAAACTCAGTTATGGAATTTCATTCAGATCAAATTTGCTTTAATTGCAATTCTATTAAATTAGAAATAGACATTTCATCCTGATATTATTCTTTGATGTCTTCAGTTTTAATGCTAATAAAAGCATTATCACTGCAGGTGTGAGCTGCATTATGTACAATAATTAGGGATTAAATTAAAGAAATGTCAGGCTACCCAAAAGTAATTTGGGAAACTGAAGCAAAAGATTTAAACCAGGTGAAACTTTAGGGGTATTTTAGTTCCTAACACCTTTGCCGACATCAGTTTCTCATTATTTTATTTTGTTTTATTTTTTATTTTATCTTAATGACAACAAAACCATGAAGAATAATACCTCCAAGCTGTGGTTAAGTAAAGCACCGTGAAGCAATTGAGTGAAACACCTTGCAGACAAAGAAAGGCGCTGTAGAAGAATATTTAATAAAATGGAAAAAATGAAAGCATGGATATTGAGTGAAGAAAAAGGTATACACTAATATACCTTATTTCCAAAATATGTATAGAAAACTCCTGGAAGAAATAAAATCAAGTATCAGTTATTTTTAATCTTTATGGGGAAACTACAAAGGAGTTATTATTCTTAAGGTTTTGTTTCTATATTTCATAATCACTTTAGAATTAGCAATATAGTTTTGCTCGGGGGAAAATATAAAAGAATATAATATATGCAGCCTGACAGAGTTTGTCAAAATCAAAGACTCTTGTGTTTCTTTCTCAAGAAAATAGTGGAGACAAGTTCCTACAAATAATACCATCTGAGGGCAGAATTAATGAATAAATGATATATGAAGCAATGAATGAATTCCAGGAATTAAATTTCAATACATACCTAACAGGAGGATAACCAGGACTTTTGGTTCTGCCTCTATTTTTCTGTGAAGATCTATCCTTGGGACCTAAGTTTCTGTATTTTACTGAAACACCTGGGAGGAGAGATAGCCACTGAAATGTAGTAAGGCTCTTTTCTGAAGTTATCAAAATTTGGGAATATAACTGGACAAAAATTCAGCTGGAATGCCTTGGGTTAGACATGAAAATATTCTGTCCCCAAAGAAGCAAATTGACCTAGATGTGGAATGCAACATTAAAATTTTTGATTTTTTTTTTTTGCTAACCTTTGTTAAATATTTCATTAATGTCCGCACCCAGTCTGTGTCAGGAAAAAGGCCATATGCTGTTGGAAAGGCAGAGATAAATGAAGACATGTTTTCTGCCCTCAGGGTAGCTTGGAGTGAACGAAAGGGAATGGACTTAAAATCTAATGTTCCCAGGTCCCATCCAAGTACCACCAGATACTGGTTGAGTTGCAAATAACTTACTTTCCTCAAGTTTCAGTATTTTTATTTCTGAAATAAGAAAAATAACAATCCTCCACTGAGTTTTTTTAAAATATTGCATCGGATATTATAAAACCAAGCTGGAACATAGTAAGCATTCAGAGAAAGGTAATCAAACATTCTCAGGGATGAAAAAGACATAATAAAACTGCAGGAAAATGCAAAGCAAATATTTGCGACATGTATTGTCTCTGATTTAAGCCGAGTTGAATGATTTTCACATCTGCCTGATCTTCTTTTCCTTAATTGCTGGGGACAAAAGAGACCTTTTGTCCTTAAAGGAATTTAATTATATAAAGAGCAGTTGAATTACTAGAGGTGAGATTTGGGTGTTACTGTGATGCTATTATACCAGAGATTCGAAAATTTCACATCACTGTCCTGCCTGTTATACTTTATCCTCTCTGAATCTCAACAAGCTTCTCTAACAATTAAAGAAGAGTGTTTCAGATATTTATTGCTGCACAAAAAGCAATTCCAAAACTTAGAGGCTTAAAACAGCACAAACTTATTATCCAACCATTTTTGTGGGTCAGGAAGCAGGTGTTAGTTAACCGGGGTTCTTACACAGTTCTTATAGATTACAATCAGACCTAGCCAGGGTCTCACCTCAAGTTCAACTAGGGAGGGATTCAGTTAGTCTTACTCATTCACTTACATAGATTTTGGCAGGATTCAGCTCTTTGCAGTCTGTCAGTTGGAGGTTTTACTTGGTTCCTTACCATGTGATTTCTCCATAAAGCCAGTTCACAATCTGACAAATTGGGGAAGAAGAGAAAGAGAGAGAGTGATCAGTTTGTTTTATTTGTGCAACTGAAGTCAGTATTTAACTTTACCCTACGCTGAAGTCTGAGAGGGTGAGACAGAGAATGAAAAGGGCGTGACGCTAGTGTACAAATACTTGGATGTGAACATCAGCAGAGGTCACTTAGATAGTTGCCTCTGTACAGGTGGTATTTGAGGCTGTGCCATAATGATCCCAGTATTGGAATCCTAGCAAAAGTTAGATTAGATCTTGAGGCCTAAGTAGCAACTCCATGCTCACCACAGGAATTTGGAGTCTAGAGGCCAATATGCTTAAACATACTGAAGTAAGAGAGGAGAGAGATAAGGAGATAAGAATGACTTTAAATGACCAGGGATTTAGCTCAGTGGCATATGTGCTGGCCTGGCAAGTGCAAGGTTGTGGGTTTGATTCCCACTACAAAAAAAAAAAAAAAAAAATTGACTTCAACAAGTCAATCCACCAGTTGGCATGTTTAGAAAAAGAGAGAAAATTATGAAGGGCTAACCTCAGCTCTGCACTCTTAATATTCACAGAATCACAGAATATAGCATTGGGTGCACACGCATGTGCACACACATACACAGTCATGCATGCAGTCTATGTCTAAAGCAGATTCTATATGCTCTTCACAATTCTGCAAAGTCCTTGCTATTATTATCATCATCGCCCCTGGCTTACAACTAAGTAAACTGAGGCAGAGGAGGATGGTATCTCATGATCCAAGCTCCCCCAAGGTAGTAAGTGGTAGAGCTGTGGTACTCATGGAGCTATTTCCTGGCTTCTATGGTCTAAAACTTCCTTAAAACTCAGTTGCTCTACCCAGCATCCTGTGAATGTGCTAGGCTATGACTTGTACAGTGAACAACTTTCAGAAAACAGAAACAAGGGCAGGTAGAGGCAGCAGCAGCTGAGGGAGATGAAGACACCATCTGTGACTTCAACCTGCAACATTTTCTGTAGTCCTTTCAGCAGTTAAGCACCACAGACCACACAATTGTTTTTTGTTTTATTTCTTTGTGTTTTTTTGTTTGTTTATTTTTGCTTCAAAATATCCTTCATAGTGCCTATAACACAGAAATCTCAGTATATGATAATTTCTAAGACTATGCTTTTTTAAAACTTACATTGGTCAGAAGAATAGGCATTGCATGTCTTGGCTGGGCAGTCTTGATGAATATTGTCTTTGGATTCTGATGTACTGAAGTGCAAATTCTGGAATTTCTCCACAGAAGGTGACTGTAACCTTCCCTATCAGTTTGTGAGTTTCCCCATCATAGAATCTGTAGAAGTGTCATAATGAATACACAAAATTATGTGCCAAGAGCCTACAATGGCACTAAGCATTCCATAAATAGTAACTGGTGTTATTATTTTATTATTATCCTGTTTTTAAATGGAGAATTTTGCTTCCATTTCACAGTCCAATTTTCTATGGCTGCTCTTCAGAAATGTCACTATCCTTCATTTTAAAAGGAATAAAGTATATTAATTAAAGTTAACACTACTACTTAAAATACACTCCTCACCCTAAATTTCAGACGCTTAATGAAACTTATTTTTTCTTTCTTATAAATTAGAAATGATACTACAGCTCTACAGCTTGGATCTTAAATATGCCTTCCTGGATTGTTTCCCAGGGAGATACTCTTGGGAGGTTGTGGAAACTTGAAGAGGTGCTGCCTGGTGGGAGGTCTTTAGGGGCGTGACCTTCAGGGGCATAACCTTGAGGGCAACTGTGAGACTCTCATTCCTTCCTCTTTCCCTCTTCCAGTTTCTGTCTGTGAAGTGAGCAGTTTTGCTACAGCCGCACATGCCCAGGCATCCAACATTACACAAAATTGGATAGTTAAAATATGAAGAAAAGTGAACAGGAGTATTGCCTTAATATTACCACATGGATAGCTGCATTTAGTGTATTATTCATTTTTAGTATATGGTCTTAAAGCTATTATTTTAAATGTTACCTGAATAGTCTGGTCTATAAGTTTCTTAATCATTCTCCTTTTGTTGGTAAATACTTAGTATCTTTCAAATACTCTTCTCCAGCATGTTGCAATTTCATGCTGTGAATATATCTTCAGATTAGGCCCATTGCTGAGAAGTCCCAAGCTGAATGCTGCAATCAGCCAGGGTAACTCTCATGGCTTCTTAAGCAAAAGAATATTCACAGTCCCAGAGGCCAGCATGACAGCTCTTACTCTAGGTTCATTGCCTCTGAATTAGAAAGGCAGAGTTACATATGTGCCTGAATCAAATTAGACTTGACTTGGGCTACATTTTTCTCCATAGGGGCAAACCATCTATATTATAATGTTCAAGGGCCAGTGTCAGGGAAGAGCAGCCGTACCGTCAAATGATCGCCTGGCTAAAAATCAAAGTATGGTAATGCTTCCCAGCAAAACTCAGCCTGTTTAGCAGGGCTGCTTAGTTAAAAAAAAAAAAAAAAAAAAAGTAACTGCAGTCTGGATGGCTTGGGATTGCAGAGAGAGTGCAAATAAAATGCAGATTTGTTTCCATTTCATTCCATCCCAACAGCAGTTATTCATAACAGCTTAATGTGCAGTCACTGCATTTCCCAGATGCAATGTGCTGAGGGCTTTGTGCAGCTAAAATTGGTTTTATAGGCAAGGGAAATGCCACCCGCACTGCAAAATTGTTGCTACACTTTTGCTTTCCTGGATTTAGCCCTCTAGTAGGAGTATTCAGATCTTAGAATAGTTGTTGCCTTGTAATGCAAAATTCAAACTACTAGAGTCAGGATTATGCTAGGAAACTCACACTTACACACACACATCCACACACACATACACAGAATAGCTTATATAATGCTATAAATTAAATATGAAGCCTCTTTGTGCTTTCAAAAAATCAGAGAGAATCAAAGGCTCGAACGAATTCTCCTTACTCTGTTCAGAGACATTATTGCCTTTATAAGTTTCTGCATCCTGGGTCCTGGTGCTATGCACATTCATTCTCAGTTCTTACAGTTTTCTGCATGTAATTGGTTAATCATCAGGTACCCAACTGGCTTTTAACTATGCTTATGGCATTTTAAAATACACTTGTCTGCCAAAATCTAGACAATGCAGCAAACTACATTTGTTTGTCTCTTTCCCTATTCCTTTTCTTTCTCCTCTTCCTCTTCCTCCTCTTTGTCTCCTTTTTTCTTCTCCTTCTTTTCCTCCTCCTCCTTTTCTTCTTCTTCTTCTCTTTTTTTAAATTTAAAGTGAGTTTTTCCTTTTCTTTTCCCTTTTTGGTTTTCACTACTGGTAGTTAAACTCAGGATCTTTACACTGGGCTACATTCTCAGACCCTTTTATTTTGAGAAGGATCTCCCTGGTCCGTAAGTCACTAAACTGCCCAGACTGGGCTCCAACTTATGATCCTCCTGCCTCAACTTCCCTGAGTGTTGAAATTACAGAAGTGTACCACCATGCCTGAATCAAAGTGTCTTTTCACAGGCAGTTCATTTTTATGTCTGACCAAATGTATACCACTGAGAAAATAAAGGCACAGACAAGAAGACAAGTGTGGTCATTGCCAAGTAACATAGAAGATTCACTGGCATATGAAAATTTTATATGTATATAATATATATTATATATAATAATACACATATATAATTATTCTGTACATAAGAATTATGTTCTGTTTTTTTTTTTTTTTTTTTTTTTTTTTTTTTTTTTACGGCACCGGGGATTGAACTCACAACCTCGCGCCTGCCAGGGCAGGCGCTTAAGGCACTGAGCCAAACTCCCGGCCCTGGTTCTTTGAGGCAGGGTCGCACTATGTAGCTCAGGCCGGTCTTGCACTCGCGTTGTAGCCCAAGCCGGCCTCGAACCCACAACGCTCCGCCTACCTCAGCCTCCCGAGTGCTGGGATTAAAGGCGTGCGCCACCACGCCCGGCT
>RJWM01011339.1:0-60228 GCA_004363535.1 Dasyprocta punctata | reverse complement strand
TCATGCATTTGGGTCTCTAGTGGGACCCTTGCATGATATTGCTGTGGGATCCAGGCCCTCGGCTATCCTGGGTCTTAGTACTGTGGAAGGATTTTCCTGCACTGTCTTGTGTTTAACTTTGGGTGATTATTATAAAACAGTATTACAAACTCTGTGTCCTGTATGTAGTTGTTCTCCCTGTAACCCCTGACTACAACAGTGGGTTTGTTGCTGCCCCTCTTAAGGATAATAATTTATGTCAGGATTCATTGACAATAGCGACCTGTTCAAGGGGAAGAGACAAATTTGCTAATGGAATTGCTGTATTACCTCTCCCTTGTGGGTTTATCTGGCAGTTAGAATAATCTCCTTGTTGTGCAATGAAAACAATGGCTGGTTCTAGGGTTTGTTGAGAGGCACCAGAGTGGGCAAGGAGAAGGCATAGGAGTATAAAGGTAATGTTTCTTGTAACTGGAGATCTCTTGGTAACTGCAATAATTTTTTTCTTTCAATTGTCAAGATTATGATCTCCTCTGACAACTGTCCTCTGGTAGGGGATACAGAATGAGAGTGCAGAGGAGGAAGAATTCTATTTGTGTTGGAATGAAGTCACAAAAAGAGCTCTGGAACTAGAGGTAACCTATGACATTAATGAGGTCTTCTTTGGTGGCTGTAGAATGAAATTGAACCTCTTGAGATAGGGCACACAGGAAATCTCAAAATCAGGGTAAGGAAATGGACATTATCTGTACCCACAGTAAACAGATTTCAGTGTCACTTATCTTTGTTTTGTCTTTTGAAGAGGAACTTTTATAGCCACAAAAGTGAGACAATGGGCTCATGCTTATAGAATTCACTGGCCTTACCATGTTTCTCACCATCTAGAAGAAGTTGAGTTCATGGAAAAGTAGAATGATCTTTTGTAGACACATGTAAGTCACCAGCCAGGTAGCAATAGCTTGCAGGTTTGGGTCAAGTTTGTTCTAATGGCTGTATATACTTTGAATCAGAATCCACTATATGGTACTGTGTCTCCTATAGTAAGGATTTATGTTTCCAGGAATCAAGAGGTAGAAGTGGGACTAGTACCACCCACCATTATCCCTAGTGATCCAGTAGCAAAACTTTTGCTTCCTGTTCCCACAACATTACCCTCTTCTGGCTTATAAGTCTTACTGCCATGGGAGGAAGGCTTGTATCAGAAAGCACAATAATGATAGAATTCAACTGCAAGCTAAGATTTTTTCCTGCTCATTTTTTTTAATCTCCTTATGCCTCTGAGTAAACAAGATAAAAGGGAGTTGCCATGAGAAATGAACAGCCTCAAATAGGTGTCCTGGGATTAGTAAATCTGGGGCTTGTCTTGGTACACTTTATAACCTTGAGAAGCTAGAATGTTGAGAAGGGATTCAGTTCCCTTCTGGACTTGGGTCTCTACATCTCCACAGAGCATCAGATCGTCCACATACTACAAGAGGGTGATGCCTTCTTTTTCCCTCTCTAACAGGTCCTGCACTAGGGTTAGGCCAAAGAGACGGAGACTATCTTGGACTCTCTGGAGGAGGACTGACCAGATCTATCATCCTACATTTGTATGTGGATTTTCACAGGCAAAGAGAACCTGAGGCTTAGATACCAAAGGGACACAAAAGAAAGGCTCCTTAAGGTCCAAATCACAAAAACAGCTGACTGAGCCTGGAGTCAACAAAGTGTATGGTTGGGCACGACTGAATATAGAGGCACCACAGTCCCATTAATCAGGCATAGGTCTTCAACCAATCTACACTTACTAGGCACCATTTTACTCTGATGACAGGAGTATTGCAAGGGCTGACAACCTCTCATAAGAGTCCCTGATTGAGTGATCCCTGGGCTATAGACTTTAGTCCCTCTCTCACTTTAGGGCAAAGTTTGTACTGTCTCTGGTGGGGAAAGTGAATGTGGCTTTTGAGATGAATCTGAAGTGGCAAAGCTTTGTCCTCCCCACCATGCATCCATCTATCCGTACAGTTCAGTCTGCCTGTAATTCCTGAAGGGTGAGAATTCCCACGGGGGCTAAGTCCCAGAGGAAGATTTGAGCCTGAGCCTTGTACAGTGAATCTCTTCTCAACAATGGGTTGGGGTTTCAGGCATCATTAGAAAGGAATGGATAAAATGTAAATCTCCTCAGGCGCACACCATAGGCCGAGAGGAGAATCTTTCTGTGGGGTGCCCTGAGGCACCCTGGACTATAACCATGTACCTGTAGTTAAATTTTTTTTTTTTTTTGAGACAGGATCTTGCTATCTCATTTGGGCTGGTCTTGAACTCACTATGTAGCCCAGGCAAGCCTCACACTCAGACAGTCTTCCTGTCTCAGGCTGTCAAGTGCAGGGATTACAGGAACCATGCCTGGAGGGATTAAATTATTGTAATTTATTGTAATTGCACCCCTAGAGATATCCTGGCCAGGCATTGGTACAGTAAAATCTTAGGTCCCTCTTCCTCAAAATTTGAGAATCTAATTCTTTCCAGTATTTGAGGAGACAGTTCAGGTATGAGTGTGGTGAAATACTTGATGGGCAGGTTCCCATCCGAAGAAAGAGAAAGACCGAGTGTGAGGGTCCCCTTATATCCTTGGGCATCCCTTCAGGCAAAAGTTTCCTCAATTCCAAGTTGAATATGGAGAAAGAATGTCTGTCAAGGCCCCAGTCTGCCTTGCTGCTGCTGGCTACCTGGCAGTTTCCTCAGTTCTTGCCTTAAAGAGGCAGCGCATTCTCTGTCTCACCGGGAGGTCCAAGTGCAGTCTTGAAATTCCTCAAACTGGATATGTTTAGGTCACTGCACATGTACGTGTTTTGAGAATAGCTTCCTCCAGTGTCACCTGCAGGTTGTTTTTTTCCACTGTGTTAAAGGATTCAGTTTCTCATTCTGGTTGCCCAAGAAACTGCACTTGAGACACTGGTTGTGGATTTCATCCTTACTTGTGTTTTCCTGGTCAAGCAAGATTCCTCAAGTCTTATCTGCCCCCAGAGATGGGCATGTGTGTTCCTTCTTTAAGGGTTTCCTATTTGAGGCCACTACATGCCCTGAACTCTACCTCCTGAAGCACCATCCCAATCCTGGTCAGAGGGAGCAAGTGCCTCTTGTCTTGATGTCCTTACAAATCAACACTCTTTTCCTTAACTTGAGAGTTTCTCAGCTTCTTGAAAGGATAAAAGACTCTAAAGCTGCAGAAGTTTTGGACAGTGCATGAGAGAAAAATAACCTACAGCACTTATTTGAAAAAAGAATCTGGTGTGCTTGAAACAGACACCACTAGTGGGAGATGCAGCATTAGTTTTTCCTTTTTGAATATGACCACAAAACTAACCCGCCTCTCTGATTTGGATGAAAAGACTAAGCTACCACCGCAGGGGGTCACTGTTTTAGCATAGCTAAAGCAGGAGCTGGCGAGCCAGGAGAGCATCTAGGATGGTGGTAGCAACTTGACATCGGAAAGCAGGCCTCCTACAGACTGGGATAAAGGGCTAAGTTTCTATGCAACCACTTCTGAGACCAGCAAGGCTCTAGGGAAGAGCTTCACACACCAGCTGTGAGACTCAGGACATGGGAGTTGGGTGAGGACCAAGGTGCAGACCTTCTGGTGAGACTTGGTCCAACTCACAGGTCCTAAGGTAGGGAGGACACTGGGGGTTCTAGTCCCTGCCTAATCCCTTTCCATTGGACCTCTGGCCAGGAAGGGGACCCAAAGGTTACAAGCCTAGAGCTGTGGTGCTTGGAATGGTCTCTGCTACATGTGTGGTTCTGCTACCATGCATTAGCATTCCAGTCACTCACCCATTTCACTTAGTCTCCTCCTGTGGTTTCTAAGATGGCCCTGAACAAGTCCTGCAGTGCCACCCCAACTAGCTCTCATGCTGTCTTCTAGGGAATCCTCCACAGCTATGAAGAAGCTGTGGGAGAAGCAAGGCTTGGGTCCCCTAAGTCACTTTCTGATCTGCTCAGCAGCAGCTACAGCTGGTTCAAGTCCACAACTGAGTTTTCTCCGGAAAGAAGCTAGGAGAACTCCAGCTTCTCTGGACCCTGCATGCAGGAGTCTCCCTGGAGGGAGTTTGAGATGGCTGTCCACAGGGACAGGTCTTGTCCTGGCTGGGTGTAATCAGTCATAAAAGGCAGGGAGAGGCTTCCTGGGGATTCAGTTCTTGCATCACAGGAATCCAGTCTGGTCTTTGTGCTGGTTTTCAGAAGTGCAGCCTGCTGAGAGTATCTGGTCCCTACATGAAGGACACAAGTAGTTGAATCAACTTGGGCCAGTGGGGATGGGATGAGGAACAGGGAGGTGGAAAGGATCAGAGGAGAAAAGTGCTGCTAACAACTGCTGAGACCTCCTTGTCCTTGACCTGATAGAGGCTTCCATGGGTCCCAATTTTCAAAAGGCTGCATCAGGTGTCTAGAAGAAAATATGAGCTTCTAGGGACAGGGCTTAGTGACCCAGATCTTGTGCTTGTGGAAAAATAGTCCCTGCTCCCTCCGCATGACTCTCAGAATCCCCTCTCATGGTTGGCATGCTCTGCAGTGACACTGTGAGTGGGAAGCACAGACATCACAGGGTATAGGGTGAATGCCTCTCTGTGAGTCCAGAGTCTTTCAGGTGGGCACTGACCTGCCTACGGAAAATGAAACCCCAAGCATCCCTCCTAGAAGCTCAGATTGTGTCTGCCAGGACTGGAGGGGCTCATGACTTCCTAGTTTCTACCTACATTCCTAGGTGCCTCTCCCATCCTGGGTCACCTCTTCTTGATCTTGTGGGATTCCCCTGCTCTTTGCTACCTCCTTCCATACTGCTGGGCTTCCTTTATTCAGGCCACTTCCTCCCCACATCTGCAGGACCCTCCCCAGGGTCCTCTGGCAGCCACAACTTTGGCCTCTCATCTCAAGACTCAGCTTTTGTACTCTGCAATATGAACCATTGAGAATCTCCCAAATCATCAAATTACTACAGAAAGAACTGCATCCTGGTGGCTCAAAACCACAGCCCTCCAAAACCAGAAGCCCCAAATCTGTAATTCACTGTGTGCTGGAATCACGGTGTGGGCGCTGCCTTTCCCCTCCACAGGCTCCAAGGATGGACCTGACTCCCCCAGCTTCCTGGGCGTATGACCCAGTCACTCACATCTGTGCCTCCGTCTCTCATGACTTGTTCTTCTGTGTTTAATGTGCTCCCATCGACTCTCAAAGAGCACTTGAGATGATGTTTCGGCTCCAGGTGGAGAAACCAGGATAGTTTCCCCATGGCAAATCCTTAATTTACTTGAATGGTAGAAAAATAAATATAGTAATAAATAAGCTGAGAGAGAGAGGAATGACACAGGGAGAGGAGCAAAAAAGGGGAAAGGCAAATCATTGGTTTAAGTGTCTCTGTCCCTGGTTTTTATTTTTTAAACAGGGTGTCACTATGTATTCCAGGGTGGCCTTAAACTCACTACATATCCATAGCTAGCCTTGAATTCAAGATGATCCTACTGTGTCAGCCATCCCAGTGCTAGGACTACAGATGTGCAGCACCTCACCCTGCTCAGTTTATCTTTCTTCTAAACCAGCATCGCTGGATACTCTGATCCCAGTGTTTAGGAAAATGAAGGAGGATTGCGAGTTTGAAACCAGCCTGTGCTGTAAAGTGAAGCCTGTTTCAAAACAAAACAAAACAAAACAAAACAAAACAATTTTTTTCCTTTTAGAATTTCATTTGTATTTTTACATGTTGTCTGTACATAATGAATACATTCATCATGGGGAGTTGATGCATGGACAGAATAAATCCTACATTTTTGCATCCTCTTCCTCTTCCCTACCTCACTCACAACTGGAGAAACATTAGGAAGTTGTGAAAAATTATATTTACCTCCTAAAATCTAAATATCAAACTCAGTATGCATTATATTATGAGTCAGGATTGTGAATGCTGTCAGTCTGTCTCTGTCCCCTTCTCTGTCTCTTCAGAAGGAAGCACAGCTGAGCCACACCAATAGGAAAAAGCGGCTTGTGTTGTTGGCTTTTGAAGACAGCAGAGATTTAATTTACTCACCTTAAAAATCAAATATTAGGATCTTAACCATTATGAAATTTAAAGAACATTAAAGAACAAATCCTTAAATTAATCATTATTGCAAAGCTTTTTTTTTTTTTTTTTTTTTTTTTTTTTTTTTTTTTTTTTTTTTTTTTTTTTTTGGTCTTTTTGAGAAAGGGTTTCACTATGCAGCCAGGCTGGCCTTGAACTTGCAGTGATCCTCCTGTCTCAGCCTCCTGAGTGCTGGAATCACAGGTATGTGCCACCACACCCAGCTATTGCAAGAGCTTGCTTGCTTTCTTTCTTTCTTTCTTTCTTTCTTTCTTTCTTTCTTTCTCTTTCTCTCTTTCTTTCTATTCATATTATAGGTTGCAGAGCTCAGTGTTTCAGTCCTTGCATGATGTGCATGAAGGCCTGGCTTCAAACCTAGCACAACCCCATCTCCCCTAAAAGAGAGAGAGAGAGAGCAAGAAAGAGAGAGAGAGAGAGGAAATAAACCAAAGAGGTACACCAAAATCAGGTTATGGAATTCGGACATGGATATCATTTGGGAACATTGTTTAGTCTACCACAGCGTACCCCTATCCACGCTTAATTCTGTCACATTTCAGGTATCCCTGCCCTGGCCACCCACTCCCCAGTAGATGCACAGGGGGATCTGGGTTCATCTGGGGGTAGGGGCTGGTGACTTTGCCTGCCGGACTCAGTGGTGACCACTGGAAAGTTGGAGGGCTGAGATGGGAGTGCTGGGGAAAGATGGGAACCTTGCTCTTTCTGCGTGGTCTTCTCTTCTCTCTGCTTCCTAGGTTTCCTTCTTCATGCAGCTCAGGGATATCCAAGCTCCCAGATGTACCCCAAGTCCTACCTTAAGCACAGAGTGTGCTGTTTTGCCTGCTTTTGCCTTCACAGACATTTTAGAGAGCCACACACAAGGGTGGTGAACTGTCATCTCCAGCCCCATCTTATTTTTATTCTTTAAATTCATTCCATTGCTCAAATTTTTCCAACTATGGTCAATGGAAATGCTTTGATACTTTCTCTTTTTTTGTGGTTTGGGAGCAATTTGATAAATCTTGAAATGGGTAAAAGCCATGTAACCACCACCAGATCAAGACAGCGAACATACACATCATCCCCTAAAGTTTCCTCACGTCCTGTCCTCCCGGCTTTCCCACCTATAGTCAACCAGGGACCTGCTTTCTCTCACCGTAGATTAATATGCATGGCCTATAGAATTGAAGCTGTGCATCACTTTTTCTCCATATTGAGAATTGAATACAGGACCTTTGCACTGAATTACTTCCGATCTCTAGCCCTTTTTTAAACTTTGTGATGGAATCTCCTTAACTTGTCCAGACTGGGCTCACATTTTCAATCCTTTTGTTTCAGCCTCCCAGCCTGCTGGGATTACAAGCACATGCCACCACCAAATTCTGAGGAATGGATCAGTGCTGTGGGAGACCAGTTCCCAGCTGTGTTTCTAGGGTCACGTGTGGTGAGTGAAGGTTTGCACATGGCACTCGATGTTAAGAGAAAAGCAGCAAAGCTTTCCATAATTCACTCTGTTATAACTGGATTTATGAGACACAGTCATCTGCGTGAACCCTCAATGAGCTCCACATGAAGAAATGTTACTGTTGGTAATACTGGAGAATCTGGCAGACATGCCTTCGGCTTGCAACTTTGGGATTTTCCATGGCAGGACCAAGCATATTTGCCTTCCTTATCTCTGCTCATGGGTAATATGCCCTAGGATAAGTGCACGTTGATTGGAGAGGACTCCTCCAGTAGCCCCAATTGTACTTAGTATACTGTTTCTGCCCGAGACACCTGGACAGTGGACATCTTTAGGGCGTGCTGAGTGTGGAATGTTCATTTATAGACACTTCCTGCTGAAGAGGGCCACTGGCTCTATCAATGCTGAGCTCACAGAGTTTGTACCCTGTGCGATCTAGTGGGTAGAGAGAGATATACTTGCTTTTTGAGGCTTTGTTGAGGAGCTGTAGATAAGGAGATGGGTTTTTATCTGTGGGTTAGATAATCATCTGTAGTTTAACAGCTGGTAATTGGCATGGCCCCACGAGGGCTTTGTATTTAGGATTTGCTAGCAGCAGTAGTCTTTCAAAATGTACAAGTCTTCACTCAAGCTCTGGTTTGGAATCTTCTTTATACAGAAGCAACCTGGAATTTAACCAACATGTGAATGGATATTGGGTTCAGTGGCTGGTTTTCTGGAAGAAACCTGATTAAGACTAACTCGACAGAATCTAAGAAGGGTAGCAATCCTCCCTACTGAGGTTAACCCAGTCATTTCATTGACCTGAAGCTAATGTAGACCAGTGATAGTGATCCTTTTAGAGTTTTCAGTGATAGAAACAGCACACATGCCTTAGGTTCACCACCACTGAAGAGGCCATCTGAAGTCGTAACTGAAAGAGACAGCACCTTTCATACTATCTTTCCAGTAGTCCAGAGTCTAGCTGGGATTACCACAGGGGCATATTGACTAGGGGTGGAGGAAAGACACCATGAAGACTCATTTGGAATACTGGGGTTGGTAGAATTTAATAAGAGCTGGGTTAGAGTTGAGGTTACATATTAGTAATCTTGGTCGTTTTCACTCCCAGAGGCAATCAAGGGTCCCAGTGTAAGAAACAAAAACTAGGTGGTTCATTTGTTTTTTACAAGCTTGGATGAAAAACTATTGGCAGTTAAGGCAACTATTTTGAGGAAGAATGCTTATTTGGAAAGAATGAGTCACACTCAGAAGGTCTCCAGACCAATATGAAATGCTAAATCTAGACAGGTGCCAAGCAAACGAAATTTCACAATCAGAAGAATGCACTAAGGGGGTGGTAGGTTTACTGAAATCCAGGGGAACCATAGGACAATAGATGCCACTAGGAACAGACTGTGCCTCCCTGATAGCCAGTGAGAGAAGGGGAAGGGGCGCTGTGAGTTAGGGAATAAAAAGTCACTGCTTTCCAAATCAGTTGTACCTGTCTTGGATACCTGTTCTTGCAAAGTTGTGATTAAACGACTCACTTCCGTTGTACTTCCTGACTCTGAGCTCATTCTTTTGGGTTTGAACAGTAGTCTTCTCCCATAACTGGGGGCTCATGTGGGATTTTTGCATTTGCCTGTGGCAACCCCTGAGCAGAAGTGGAGACATATCCCACCCCAGACTTGGGTGGCCCATCCCGCCATGGGTCTCACTCCCTTTGCCAGCCGCAGGAAAACCTGAGACCATTTTCGAAGACAGTGGAACTGACACATTGAAAGAAAAAAAATGCTGGCACGCAGCAGCAGCCAAGTAATCTCATGTGTCAGCCAAGGGAAGAACAGCGGGCCTAGAGTCCTGCCTTGGTTGGCTGAGCATTCTGGAGCTTGAGAGTGCGTAACTGAGATGTGTCCCAGAATGACGTGAGAGTGGTGCCTCTGTCTGTGGTTCTGTCCTCCCCTGAGGGAGATGGCCAGAGACAGATGAAGTGATCCTTGGGGGGTGTGCAAGAAATGCCCATTGTGTGTGTGTGTGTGTGTGTGTGTGTGTGTGTGTGTGTGTAGGAGTTGAGCGCACAGCGAATCTCAGGACAGGGATCTCTCGGGCATGAAAAACATACAGTCTAGGCTGAAGAGGTCAGAGGAATGAAGCCCTGGACATTCCTGATAGTCTGTTGGGGGAGCACACGTCATACTGGGGAGACAGTTCTCAGACCAAGAAAAATTAAAAAAAATGATTAAATACTTTATTGATTTATCTGGGTTGGGGAGCCAATCAAAGGAACCCTCTGTATTCTGGCCCAAGTTTGAATCTGATGAGGACTGGTTCGGTCAAGCATTAGTCCTCTTTTTGAATAGTAAAATCTTAACCTCCCTAGAAGAAAAAGTTTATTCCCTTTTCAAGCTCCCAGGGTCAACGCTAATGTTTTCCCTTAATGGAGAAAAGAAAATTCGAAATTGACTATAAAGCCCTGGAACCCTCAGTCTTGTTTGTTCCCATGTTATGTTCAGGCACAGAAAACTCAGGATAGTGATGAAGAGGCAGGAGTTCAACAAGGGGAAGAAAATAATCAGGAAGCCCAGGGAGGGAGGGGCACCTCACCAATGTCCCCTCCATATCTGAATTTGAGGGAAGAATTAGAGCAATGTAGGAGAGATTTGGAAAACTGTCTCCTCCCTTTGAAGCCATCCAGTTCTAATACGATCCCTTTTTGTGAGGTACCAATGAGAGGAGGGCAAATTGGGTTTGTTAATTCTCCCCTCACTAGCTCGGCAATCTGGTGTTTAAAAAAGGAATTGCGGTCAGTAATTCAGAGTTCTCTGGGCCTAGGAGAACAATTAGACCAGTTTTTAAGACCTAACCTATACACATGGGCTGAGTTGATGTTTATCCTGAACATTGTATTCTCAGGGGACGAAGGATTGATTGGGAGGGCAGCTGTGCTTGCCTGTGAGAAAACTAATCTTCCAGGACCAGGTGTAGCTATAGCTGAGCAAAAGTTCCCAGGGACAGCCCCTAAATGGGATGATAATGTTGAAAATGACCAATAACAAATGTGAGCTATAAAGAATTTAATGATCAGAGGGGTTAAAGAATCTGCCCGCCAGTTTCAAAACATCTCTAAGGTATCTGAGGTTCAACAGCAAAGGAAGAAGCCTCCTGGACCTTCTTGAAGCAATGAAAAGACCAAATGAGAAGTGTTCTGGCCTGGATCCGGAATGTCAATTAGGGTAAGACCTCAAGGTAAATTTTGTAATGGAGAGTTAGCGTAACATATCCAAAAAATTACAAAAATTAGGACAGAATAAGTCAATTGAGAAGTTACTGAGGGAAGCACAGAAAGCTTATGAAAAAAGAGAAGAAGACAACTGAAAGCAAAAGAAAAAGATCGTAGTCTCCATGGGAGAAGTATTTAAAAAGACATCAATTTGAAACCCTTACAATGGAAATGACAAAATCCTAAAATACCCAGAAAAGGAAGAACAAGGAAAATCTGAAAGGACAGCAAATGTAAGAAACCAGGACATTTCAAGGGTAATGTCCTGAACTAAAAAAGAGAAGACCTGGTTACATCCCTGATGAACTTTTGAGGAAGATGGGAGAGGTCAGGAGCCTCGCCAGCAGCCCTTGATAAATTTCAGTGTAGGGTCAGAAGAAGAAATAGCTTCCTTGTTGGACATGGGTTCTGCCTATTCCTCATTAATTTTCCAACCCCCAGTACAAAATTATCTCAGGAAAAGCTAACAGTTTCAGGACTAAAAGGAGACTGATTTCAAATGCCCATATTTGACAAAATGCTGATTTGATTAGCGCTTGAACAGACCAAAGAGTCATTAATCTATGTTCTTGAGGCTGGAATAAATCTGGATGAGATCTGATTATAAGGCTAGGCCTTGGTTGGGACATTGAGTAAGGCCACTTAAAAGTAAAAGTGAATCTCTTAAGGAAGGAAAATGAACAAAGAATCCATCCACGTGTTTGGGTTAAGGAAGGTAATCCAGGAGGTGTAAAAAAGGCACTGATACAGATTGAATTAAAGCAACCTGGATGAATAGTTTACAGAAGGCAGTATCCCATTTCCATGGAGAGGAGAAAAAGTCTACCACCAGTGATAGAAGGATTAATCAGAGACGGACTACTGGTGTCTTGTATTGCACCAGGCGTCACTCCAATTCTCCCTTTCAAAAAGTCTGATGGAACATATGGACTAATGCAAAATCTCAGGGCTACAAATCAAATTGTTCAAGTCTGTCATTCAGTGGTACCCAAACCATACATGCTTCTCAGTAAGATTCCATACGAACAGTAATGGTTCATTGTGTTGGATGTGAAAGATGGCTTCTGGTCATGTTCTCTAGATTCTAACAGTGGAGGTCTCTTTGTAGTAGTGGACAGTGTTTCTCCAGGGCTTCACTGAAGTGCCAAACCTTTTGGACCAGATTTTAGAAGGAGTTTTCAAAGAATTTCATTCAAGCACAGGGACCCAAATATCATAATATGTGGATGACCTGCTAATCTTTGGGAAGAAGAAAGACCAGGTCTCAGAGTCCACTATAGACTTGCTTGGTTTGGGGGAGGCAGAGGACTGCATGTCTCCAAAAATAAACACCATTTTGTTAAGAAATAAGTTAAATACTTGAGGCAACAAATCAGTGAAGGGAAGTGAAAAATTAATTCAGAGTGAACCTTGGGGATAATTGGCTTGCCCTTGCAAAAAATCTTAAAGGAAGTTAGAAACTCCTGGGGTAAATCAGGTATTAATGACTAGATTGTCTTATATACAGAAAACAAAACAAAAAATTTAAAATTGGCTAAAAAACCCTACCATTTAGAATGGCCCCCAGAGGAAATTCAAGCCATACAGACCCTCATATCTGCTCTGGTTCTATTTTTGTCAACCCTAGAGAAGCCTTTCCACCTCTTGTAACTATGGGCCAGACGGTAGTCCACAGAGTCCTCACTCAGACTTGGGGAGGAAAGAAATAGCCTATTTTCTTTGTCCCTAAACTCCTGCACCTGGCCCTTAGGCAGCAGGCCTCCTGCTGAGGGCTAGAGAGGAAAGTTTCTGAGTGTCCCCTTCCAAGTCCAGCAGGGTTGTGGGGAGGGGGTCAGACTCAGCTCATGAGTGGGCTCAGTGAGGACCGTGGTGTAGAACTCCTTGTGAGACTTGGGCCAACTTACTGGTCCCTACCCATTCTCTTTCCATTGAGCTCCTGGCCAGAGCAGGGACACAAAGGTCACACTGCTTGGAGCAGTGGGCCTTAGAATGTTTCCTACAGCATGTGAGGCCCCATGCATCGGCGTGCCAGTCACTTGCCCATATCCCCTGGGGCCCAGTGGATGGTTTCCAATGTAACCCCGAGCGGTCCTGCAGTGCTACCCTCACTAACTCTCATGCTGTTGCTTATGAACTGCAGATTTTCCTAGCAAGGCTCACGGAACATTTGTGGCAAGTCCCCCGGTGGGAGAAGTCAGGGTTGAGTTTTAATCTTTGGGGCTGCTAAGCAGCAGATGCAGCTGATTCAGGTCTGCACGTGGGTTTTCTGTTGCCAGAGGCCTGGGAAACTATCTGCTCTGGATTCAGAATGCAGTTGCTCCCTGGAGGAAGACCAAGATAGGGTGTCTTCACAGGAACAGGTCTTGTCCCAGCTGCATCTAATCAGCCCTGGAGGGCAGGAAGAGGCTCTCTGATGATTCAGTTCTTGCATCTCAGGAATCCAGCCTGACTCTTGTCCTGGTTTCCAGAAGTGCAGCACATAAACAGTGGTCAACCTCACCACCATGAAGGACACCAGGAGTTGAGTCAATTTGGGCTAGCAGGGTGAGGGGCAAGGAGATGGACAAGGATCAGAGGAGAGCAATGCTGTGAATAGCCACTAACACCTTGTCCTTGGCCTGGTTCTGGCCCCTCTGGAGCCATCTTCTCAGAAGGTCGAGTCAAGGGTTTGTACGGAAATGTTAACTTCTGAGGACAGGGCTTGTTAACCCAGACCCTGCGCTGGAGGGACGATCACCCCCTGCTACTTCCCGTGAGTCTCAGAATCTTCTTCCATGGATGGAATGCTCTGCAGTGACATTATGAGTAGCCAGGACAGAGGTCACATGATGTAGGCTGGATGCCTCCCTCTGAGCCCACAGGTGGGCACTGACCTGCCCAGGGTCACTGTGCCCAAAGTGTCCCTCCCTAGAAGCTCAGCCTGGGTCTGTCAGGACAGGCGTGGTTCATGGCTCTCAAGGCTCTGCCTGTACCCCTGCTCTCCCTCCTGTCCCGGGCCAGCTGTTCCTCTGCACCACCTTCTCTGATCCTGCTGGGTTCCCTTGATTCAGGCCACTTTCACCCCATTCCCTGAAACTTTTTGTCTTAGCCACATCCTTGGCCTCTCACGGGCAGGTTTGGTAACAGTGCATTTCCTACTGTCGACTTCTACAACCTGAATCACCTGAGAATCTCCCCGATCATCAAATCACTACAGCAAATTGTTGCAGACTGGTTGGCTTAAATTACACTTTCCCAGGTATGAAGCCCCAAATCTGTAATTCACTACGTATTGGGAGCCAGGCGTGCACAGAGTCTTGCTCGCTCCGCAGGATCCAAGGATGGACCTGCCTCCTCCACCCTCCTTGCTTGTGGCTACACCACCCCCGTCTCTGCCTCTCACTTCTCATGATTTTTTCTTTTGTGTTTAATCTCCCTGTGCCTGTCCCTCAGAAGGACACTTGAATAATCCTGGATACTCTCCTCTTCTCAAATCCTTAATTTATTTAAAAAGTAGAATAATAACAGTGAGAGAAGGAAGAAGAGGTATAAGGGAGAGAGGTGAAAAAGGGAAAGGCCAGTCATGGGTTTATACCTTCTGTTTTTTCTATTTTTTTTGAACAGTGTGTTGGTATTAAGAAAGATTGCATTGAGGCTATTAAGAAAGATTGCATTGAAACTTTTATAAGTAAATGGTCACGAATTGAGACCATACTCATAAGTGAGATAAATCAAACCCACATGTGTAAATACTATATTGTCTCCCTAGTGTAAGAAATGGAAAAAGTATATATGATCCAAAATCTATAATAAATACTATGCAAGGGTAAAAAATACCTCAAAGAGCAAAAGTAATTGGGAAGGGAAAAGGGGGAAAGAGGGAAGGGAAAAGGAAAAGCTATAAATCTGTATATATGTATATGTAAGACAACTAAAACAAATACACTGCTGAATGTATTCATTAATGAGAAAGAACAATTAATACTCTTATGATTAGATCAATTTTACATGTCTACATCCGTTAATGTAAACAACCATTTTGAAGATAATTATGCGCAATATTGCAACCATTGTCAAGTTTCTATCATCCTGTTTTGTAAACTTGTAATGTTACTGTTGTGCATTTACTCTAGTCATTTGTTTGTCTCTTTTGCTTTTTGTCTTTGTTATATGTGTCTTTTTTTCTCTTAAATAAAAACAAAACAAAACAAAACAATGTGTTGCTACGTGTTCCAGGATGGCCTTGAATTCGGTCCCAGGCTGGCCTTGGACTTGAAGTGAATCTCCTGTCTCAGCCTCCCCAGAGCTAGAATTATGGGTGTGCAGTACCTTGCCCTGCTCCGTATTTCTTTTTTCTAAAGTGGTACGGTTGGTGTGTCCCTGTGATACCAGTGATTAGGGGGCTGAGGCAGGGAAATGATGAGTTTGAATCCAACATGCTTCAAAATGTGTTTTTTTTTTTTTTTTTTTTGTGGCACCAGGGCATCAAACTCACAAGCTTGCGCCTGCCAGACAGGCGCTTAAGCCGCTGAGCCAAACTCCCTGCCCTAGTTTTTTGAGGCAGGGTCGCACTATGTAGTTCAAGTCGGCCTTGCGCTTGCGTTGTAGCCCAAGCCGGCCTCGAATGCACAACACTCCACCTACCTCAGCCTCCCAAGTGCTGGGATTAAAGGCGTGCGCCACCACGCCCGGCTGTGCTTTTTTTTTTTTTTTTAAAAGTACAAGTTGTAAGTACATGAAGAATTCATTGTGAAGATGTACATGTTTTAGTCAGGGGTTACAGGGAGAACAATGACATACAGGACACAGGATTTATAATACTGTTTTATGATGGTTACCCAGAGTTAAACACAAGAAAGTGCAGGAAATCTGTCCACAACACTAAAGACCCGGAATATTCAGTCAAGACCTTGCTCCCATGGCAATGTCCTACATGAGTCCAGCTGAAGACCCGGAGCCCATGACAATGCCATCCATTAGTCCAACTGGATGTCTAGAGCCCATGACAAGGACTCATGCCAGTCTGTTTTATGGATCTGCACTGGGAAGGCCCAAAGATCAGCAGTGGAAGCTAAAAAGTCTATGACAGTGGGGTGAAGGAGCTGTGCCAGTAGGTTGAGGGTTCCACAATGGAGCCGAGAAGTCACACTCAAAATAAGGACCAGGGCTGCCCTGAAAAGTACCACAGCCACCCTCAGTGACAATGAGGTTCCAAGCTCGTCTAAGAATGAGGACAGTTGAATACATGCCAGGAAACCAGTGTGACAAGCTTCTCCTGGAGACTAAACAGCAAACATCTTTCCCTCCAGAGCCTGGAAGTGATGCTCAACATAAGGAGCAGAGCTCCCCCAAAGTGAACCACAGCCATTCTCAGTGACAAGGTCCAGAGCTCTTCCAATGATAATGGCCGAATCCATATTGGGGGAGCCAGCATGACAAGCTCCTCCAGGAGAACCAACGGCCGGAAACAGCAACACTTAGGAAAACCCACAACACCTCGCTCTTCTTCTGCACGTCTCTATTTATGCTGGCAACTTTCTTCAGGTGGGCCATATACACTCAGCACCATGCTGATTTAATTCAACTGGTGTTCAGTTGACCTCCAGTTTTTAACTCATAACAGTATATAACAAATTTTCATCTTTTTACATCTTCTTTCTCTTTCCTACCTCACTCTTTTGCTAGTGAAATATGGGGGAGTTGTGAAATTATTGCATAGTTCTCTTAAAAATTTGAAAGCAGAATACACCATGTATTATGCTATGAATCAGGAATGTGAATGCTGTCACTATTTCTTCAGGAAAGCAACACGACTGAACCATGCCGAGAGGAAAAGATGGCTCATGCTGTTGGCTTCTGAAGACAGTAATGCACATATCAGCTACTAATCTTGAAGACTAAGCATTAGGATATTACCCCTTTAGGAATTTAAAAAATAACAATAAAGAAAGGATTCTTAAATTAATCACAATCAGATATCACTGTGGTATGATGTTCTCAATTCTTCTGGGAAAATGCCCAGAAGTGGGATAGCTGGGTTGAATGGATCTCTAATCCTAGCTTCTTGAGGAATCTCCACACTGACTTCCACAGTGGTTGCACCAGTCTACACTCCCACCAACACTTTTTCCCCACAGCCCCTCCAGCATTTGTTGTTGCTTGATTTTTTAATCTTGGCCATTCCTTCTGGAGTGAGATGGAATCTCAGTGTCATTTTAATTTGCATTTCCCGAATGACCATTGATGTTGAACATTTTTTCATATATTTATTTGTCATTTGTATTTCTTTCTCTGAGAAGTGTGTATTCATCTCAGATGCCCATTATTGAATTGGGTCCTTGAATTTTAGGGGCCTAATTTCTTTTAATTCTTTATACATTTTATTTTATTTTATTTTATTTTTTTTGCGGAACCGGGGATTGAACTCACAACCTCGCGCCTGCCAGGGCAGGTGCTTAAGGCACTGAGCCAAACTCCCGGCCCTGGTTTTTTGAGGCAGGGTCGCACTATGTAGCTCAGGCCGGCCTTGCGCTCGCGTTGTAGCCCAAGCCGGCCTCGAACTCACAACGCTCCACCTACCTCAGCCTCCCGAGTGCTGGGATTAAAGGCGTGCGCCACCACGCCCGGCTTACATTTTAGATAGAAGTCCTTTGTCTGATGGATAATTGGCCAAGAATTGAAAACATCATACCACAGTGATATTTGTGCACCTATGTTTAGAGCAACCCAATTTGTAATAGCCAGATCTTGGAAACAACCCAAGTGCCCATCCATCAAAGAAGGGATAAAAAAGATGTGGTATTTTTATACAATGGAGTACTACTCAGCTATTAAGAAAGATTGCATTGAGACTTTTATAAGTAAATGGATATGGCTTGAGACCATACTCCTAAGTGAGATAAATCAAACCCACATGTGTAAGTACCGTATTGTCTCCCTAGTGTAAGAAACTGAAAAAGTATATATGATCCAAAATCTATAATAAATACTATGTAAGAGTAAAAAATAGCTCAAAGAGCAAAAGTAATTGGGAAGGGAAAGGGGGGAAAGAGGGAAGGGAAAAGGAAAAGCTATAAATCTGTATATATGTATATGTAAGATAACTAAAACGAACACACTGCTGAATGTATTCATTAATGAGAAAGAACAATTAATACTGATATGATTAGATCAATTTTACCTGTCTATATTTGTTAATGTAAATAACCATTTTAAAGATAACAACATGCAATATTGCAATCATTGTCAAGTTTCTATCATCCTGTTCTGTAAACCTGCAATGTTACTGTTGTGCATTTACTCTAGTCATTTGTTTGTCTCTTTTGCTTTTTGTCTTTTTTATGTCTTTTTTTCTCTTAAATAAATTAAAAAAATTAATCACAATCATAGAGATCTTCGTTTTGTCTAAATAAAGTGGTATTTACAAGTTGCGGTGATGGAACTGGAGCTCATTGTGTGACTTCATGCCCAGTAAGCATCGTAAAGAACTGAGTTCACCCCCAGCACCCAAACAGCAACAACCGCCACCTCCACAAAAGAAAGCAAAAGCACCAACACTGATATGTATGTGTACACCTGTTTGGTCTCCCTCTTCTTGCAAAGTCACCAGGGTTTAATTATGAAGGCTCCACCCTGATGATCTTATCTAATCATAAATCACCTCCCAAAGGCCCTACCTTGAACTTCCATAGTCGTGTTTTTCCATCTTTTTTTTTCTTTTTTGAGAAGTATAAAAGGCTAACCTTGAGTCACTATGTAGCCCAGAGTCTAGAGTGGCCTCCGACTCACAGCAATCTCCTGCCTCAGCCTCCAGAGTGCTGGAATTACAGGAATATGCAAACATACTTTACAACTACTTGTTTCTTTCTTTATTTTTTACTATTTATTTACACTAGTATGGACTCATGGATATTTATTTTATACTCTGGCTCATAATTCAGTCTTTTCTTATTTTCTATCTTTTATTTTGTATTCATTTTATTGCTCAAATATTTCTGCCTTTGGATCATACAAACATCTGTCCTTTGACAAACTCTCTCTATTGTGATTTGGGACAATTTGGTAAGTTTTGGCATAGTTAAAGAAAAGGAAACTGCCACCAGATCCAGACAGTGAACATATTCCTCACAGCCTGAAGATTTTTCAGGACCCTTTGTAATCCTTCCCTTCTCTTCTCCTGGCTCTCCCATCCTCAGTCAATCGGGGACCTACTTTCAGTTATCTTTCACTGGGCTGCATGGTACATAGATGAATCTGTGTGTCAGTTTTTTCCATACTGGGGATTAAATACATAGGGTTGCACTGTGCTCCATCTCTAGCCCTTTTTAAAAACTTGGGATGGGATTCTCATTAAGTTGCCCAGGCTAGGCTCACATTTGCAATGCTCCTGCCACCCAGTGTGGCAGGAGCATCCCCCCACCAGTGTGATCATAGGCACGTGCCGAAGTCTGGCCCGAGGAACCCATTAGAAGACAGGCTGCAAAGGAAGAGAGGACAAAGTATACAGGGAGCCTATCCAGACAGACTCAAGGAAAGCTCAGAATGATGATGTCACAGGGCCACGGGTGGGAGCACTTGTGCAACGGTGGCCCCTTGTCAAACACCCAGGGAGGTCATGGGGTTTCTTCCTTAGGTTTAACAAAGGATGAGTCATTTGCTGCTAGGTGAGCAAAAAATTGGGTCTCTGAGGCATCATCTTCACCAGCTTTTCAGGTTCTCCACATTTGTTTTCTCATTTAATGCTGTCATGCGTCAATGCGGAGACACTAATCATGATTCCTACATTACAGACTGGAAAGCAGGTTGGTGAAAGCGCTAAGAGAGAAGGTGGTGGGTGATCTCCAACCGTGAACAGTTCCAGATAGCAGATGACTGCTTTGTAGACATGTTGTAACAGCATAGCGGGGTGGCTGTGAGGGGTGACCTACAAGGTGAGGGGTGGTTAAGGTGCCAAGGCAGTCCCTCTCCCCAAGACAAGCTGGCCAAGCTCTGCTTGCTACATTTGAAGCAACTTAATTTCTTGAGTCTTGGGATGTGGTAGGAGCTAATCTTAAGCAGTGTGTCCCTGAGGCTGCCTCAGTTTTACCATCTGTGCATGGACTGTTTGCTCACAGCTCTCCAAAGCTGTAGTTTCCAGGTTCCTATTTTCATGTGCTTGATTGTTCTGGAACACCTAGGGGTAAGTTGAGAGGGGCTCTTTGGCTCCTTCCTAGCAATGTCACATGCAGAGGTGCACATCACAGCTCCCTAGCCAAATGGAATTTTAAACTCAGCACTAACAAATTAAAGGAGAACACTTTTGTAAAATTGCAAACTTATATGCATTTCATGATCAATGAGAGGTCTCTAACCAAGTTTCTGTTTCGCTGTTTCTGCCGAATTCGATTGACCTTAATGGTGTCT
This sequence comes from Dasyprocta punctata, assembly GCA_004363535.1. Classification (NCBI taxonomy): domain Eukaryota; kingdom Metazoa; phylum Chordata; class Mammalia; order Rodentia; family Dasyproctidae; genus Dasyprocta; species Dasyprocta punctata. The sequence continues at coordinate 40,041 of RJWM01011339.1, read as the reverse complement.
AAAGCCCAGCTGCATACCTCTGATGGGGGCTGAGTCAGAGTGATTGTCTATACCTTAAGACACCATGGACTAGTCAAAAATGCCTTTAACTGTGCTCACCTTGTAAGGGTCCCCCTCTCCTTGTTCCTGGAGTGTGTCTATGTTATGACAAATAATTCCTTTGTTTCAAAGAATCTGTTTAAGACTAGCCTGCCTGTCAATGTATGACTCAATGCATGTAACCAATTATGTCACTTGCTTTGTACCTCCCACTTCTAAATGTTACATAAACTAAACTCCTTCTAAATTCAGTACTGTTGCCTTTGTGGAATTATTCCACAACAGTCTGCTAGCATAAAGATTAAACACTGTCTTCTTATCTCCTCGGTGCAGAGTTTTCCTTTTGGTTTGGCTTGGGGATTTTTCGCAATATTACCAGATACTGTCTCAGGTTAATATTCCGTATTCTCAGGTCATGTTGAGAAAGGATGGCAGGGTGTAATTAAAAATGGCTGGTAAAGGAAGATCCTGGAATACATGTGCAGAACAATTTCCAAAGCCCTTCATGTAAACTTCTCACAAGAACTTGAGCAGGTTTTCAACTGGATGGGTTAGATCTGATGTCAGTCGGGGGAGGAGATGATACAAAAAGGACGTTTCTACCAGGGATGAAGGGAAGAGAGAGATAGAGACAGACACAGAGACAGACAGAGAGGGAGAAGGAGAGAGAGGGAGACAGAGACAGAGAGGGACAGAGAGAGACAGTGAGGGAAAGAGAGATGAGAGACAGTGAGGGAGATGGAGAGGGAGACAGAGAGAGGGAAAAAGAGAGAATATAAGAGAGATCTAAAGTGCTCTAAACCCCAGAAGTGTGGACCATGCAAAGAGATTGCTTCCCTTTGGTATCACAACAAAAGTTGGCACTACCCATGGTCTTACAGGACTGGGTTGCTCATGTAAATTGAATGAGAAACTTTGATTTACACATTGGATGAGCCAGTCCTTATAGGTTTCACCTTAGTGAGCAAATTTTAGTTTCATATTGTTACTGGAATTTGGAGTGTCGGTCTCCATCTGGAGGTGATTTCTAGGTTCTTTCTGTGTTGAGCAAAAAATTGATCAAGGCAAGCACAAATGGTAGTAAAGTTTTATTAAAAGTAGGAAAAGAAACATGTTCTGCAGAGTGAGTTTGGGTCAAGTGAAAGTGGAAAAAGCTAAATTTCTGTCCGTCTGTCTGGCTCTCTCTCTCTTGCGTGCGCGTGTGTGCGCGCACACACACACATACACACACACACACTCTGTTTTGGAGACAGGGTCACGTTATGCAGTTCTGAACTCACTATGTAGCTCAGGCCTTAACCTTACAGCACTCCTCCTGCCTCAGCCTCTCGAGTGCTGGGATTATAGGTTTTTGCCATATGCCTGTCTCTCTATCTCTTTCCAAAAGTACACAAGAGTTCTTAAAGGTATACAGTGTACATTTTAAATGACTATGGGTGACTCAATGTCTGTCCCTAAAACACCAGCTTGGCTTATATTTTATAAACTTGGGATCCACTTATGATAAATATTTTTTTAAAAAGTTGATTTTTCTCCAAATAATAGTCGAAGAGTAAAGAGATAAGGGTTCAAACTTAGTTTCATAATGAGGGATAATCAAGAAAGAACTCAGCAAATCTACAACTCTTCTTCTTTCCTACTTCTGACTTTCACCTAGTTGTAAATATATGATGTTAACTAACAAGAAAAAGATACTCCAAATAACTTCAAATATTAAAGAAAATACTGTTATGAGCTCTATAAGGAAAAAGAATTGCTAATGGATAACCCTATTTTCACTAGTCTATGTACAGTTAGAAACCTAGAACTAAGAAAAAATATTATAATAATTCAGCATGGCCAATGCATCTAAGAGTGCAGTCTAATTTAATTTAAATTAAATTAATTTAATTATTTTATGTGCTCCATGTGTGTTCTTGTCTGTTTCTTGGCCTGTTAATCTGTTTTTTTTCTTTTTCTTTTTTTTTTTTGCGGTACTGGGGATTGAACTCACAACCTCGCACCTGCCAGACAGGCGCTTGAGCCACTGAGCCAAACTCCCAGCCCTGGTTTTTTTGAGGCAGGGTCGCACTATGTAGCTCAGGCCGGCCTTGCGCTTGCGTTGTAGCCCAAGCCGTCCTCGAACTCACAATGCTCTGCCTACCTCAGCCTCCCGATGTTAATCTGTTTTAATAATTGGTTAAAGTACCTGCAGTTGCTTCATTAAAAAAATTGAATTCCTATAAATTTCTTTTCCATTTTTTTTCCTTGCAAAGTTCTGGCTCTGTTAGGGCTTGTCATTAAAAAATAAAAAGGAACCTGAGGCAGGTGTGGTGGCATATGCCTTTAATTCCAGCACTTGGGAGGCTGAGGCAGGCTGATTGTTGTGAGTTCAAGACCAACCTGGGCCACAGAGTGAGTTCAAGGCCCTCCTGAACTGCATAGTGAGACCCTGTCTCAAAAAATAGGGCCGGAGATTTAGCTCAGTGGCTTAAGCACCTGCCCGGCAGGTGCGAGATTATGAGCTCAATCCCCAGTACCAACAAAACAAAACAAAAGAAAAACCAAAAACAAACAAAACAAAACAAAACAAAACAAAAAAGCACCTAATTATAGAAATATTTAAGCATAATTAAACTCATTTAAAATATTAGAGAGTAAAAACTGCTAGGCTTGAAACTTACTTAAACTTGCAGGGCTGGGGATACAGTTCAGCAGCACAGTGCCTGCATGGCAAGCACAAGGTCATGAGCTTGATTCCTGGTACAAAACAAAACAAAACAAAACAAAACAAAACAAAACAACCTTGCAAATAAGGATACCAATGTTTGGTAGCAAAGGTTATGATTTATGTTTATATATATGTTTTTGTGTAACTTTTAGGTACATATTATTCTCCAAAAGTTCTATTTAAGTTGATGTATAGCAAAGTTATCACTCATGATATAGCTCAAAACTTCCTTGCTTCATGGCTTAATAGTGAGCTAATTTAAATTGGTTGGTAAAGTAAGAGTAAAGATGATTTAAAGTTGGTGGCAGGTGCACAGGGGCTATAGCTCAGGATCTGAGGATATTCTTGGGCTCTGCTGGCTACTTGCCACCTAGCTTGCCATGCTTAGGAGGCTTTGGCTACACCCAGAAACTCTCAGCACCTGAGCCTCTTTGTGGCTGTTTGCTCTTATTAAAATGGATCTTGTTGGAAATATTATGAGAGTAATTCAGAAGTATACACATAGAACAAGGAAGAGGTTATTTCTTTCTGAAAAATAGTGCTGCAGGAAGTGGAGGCTTATAGCAGCCTAAATTGTTCCAGGTGAAGTCCCTTTTCAGTGGCCCTTGTTTGGGCACCACTTGTAGCAAATTTATCTACCCTGGTCCCAGGCCCCTGCCCAGGTTCCACGCATGGGAACCAGTCTGCTCTGGTCTTTCCCCACCCAAGTGCCACTTGTAGGGACTTAGTCCTGCTAGTTTTTTCCCCTGACCCAGCGGGTGAACAAGGATGAGAGAGACACACAGAGTTAGCTTAATATGGAGGCAGCCAGGGGGATCACGCCTCTAGAGGGCAGAGGAGCCCCAAGTGTCTGGCTCTTTCTACTTTTATTCATTGCAACATGTGTACAGGCAATTAAAGTAATATAAGATTCATCTGCTTTCCATTGTCCATTATACATGCCCAGATAAACAATGTGATCCCTGCTATATTGACTTTTCCCTAGAATCTGCAATGTGCCATAACCCCTGCATGTTGCCAAAGGCAGACAATCTGCTGCCTTTCTCCTTTGTGGCCTTTGAGGCCAATTAGGCTTCAAGTCTCCTTAACTAGTCTCCCAAAGAGGCTGATGTAGCCCAGGTTAAAAACTTGGCCACTGGAAGGCCTTTTGTGGCTAAAGAAAAGAAATTTTGACAAAAGAGAAAAATGGTGAAGACATATTCAGAAAACCCTAAATAATACATGGTTAATATTTTTGCAATACCATGACTGAGTAGTTCTCAGGGCTATTGTGTTAGCCCCAAATCCTGTGGAGATATTGTGACCATATTAACCTTAAAGGAAGGTGACCACCAGAAAGAAGCTTTCAACATAGGGATGCAAAGACTGCAACCTTTTCCTTCCTTCCATGGAAAACCAGCTGGCCACACTGAACACTTCATATAGAGTGTACAGGCTGAAGATTAATGAAGTAGTGTGATAGCCAGGGGACAGCTCCTCCTAACTTCAGGGAATAATGTTTGCTAAAGCATTGTGTTGTCTTACTTAATTTCTAGGAAAAACAACTCCCTCCAATCCCTTTTTTGGGGGGTTATAAAAAGGAGTAGGCAAAAGAAAAGTGGTTTTATATATAATTTATATCTATCAATCAATCAATCATCTATTAATCTGTGTGTTTTATACATTTAAAAATGAAAGTCTTTTATATACTACACACATACACTTATGACCAAATAAAATTAAAAAAGAAAAACAAAGCAGAGATCTATCACATTGAATAAAATAACTGAGATTTGTTTCAAAATATAAATGAAAGTAAGTGTAAAGAAAAAATAAAAATAGAAGTGCTATATATTTTAGTTCATTATGTCCACTGGTAGCCAAATCATAGCTGCTACACATTTGAACAGTAAGTAATGAGTGGATTTGCAAATGTATTTGTTTTATTGTGTTTTATATTATTTTGTTTTAGATTTTAGTTTAATTGGTTACCCAAACCCAAGTTACAAATGAGCAATTATATATTAAGGACTAAAATTCATAGCCAGTATTGAAAACATTTTAGAGTTAACATCAACAGTAGAGGGAGTTTAAGCTACTTTTTCAAAGAAATTGTAGTTTGTTAGTTCTAGTTATTCTTCAGGGGATCGTCTTCTATGTGACTCTTTCAGTGAGTAGAACCTGTGTAAGGAAGAGGTTTGGGCATTGTCCTGATCATGTGATTGTAGGAAGATATAGACAAGGACTGCCATCTCTTTTGACAGGCGAGTGGTTGTGATTTGGGATAAATGGTGTACCCTAACACTATGCTGGAGGACAGGATGGGAGAAGTGGAACAGGTTACCTTTTTTGTACCCACCCTTTGCCATATTTCCCATGCATTATCACAGTTGGACTTTAGAAAACTGACCCTCAAGGAGATTCTTATTCTATATTTGAAAGTAATGTTCAGAGACAAAAGACTCTCACACTCAGAGGAGCACCAAGACGGCATAGTGGTAAGCAGCATAGAAAGAACCTCTCAGAGAGTCATCATCCAGATGTGGGAATATAGCAATGTGAGGAAGACAAGAAGGAGGAAAGTGAGTCCCCTGGATGCAGCAAAAATCTGAAGCATGAGTTAAACCTCACAGAGAGAATGAAAAGACAAACTTTCATGAAGAAGTAGGTAGCCGGCAGCATGTTCTCTGTGAGACAGGATTCACTGTATAAGAGGAGTGGTTCAAACATGTGGACACACAGTGGCAATGATGGGTGGTGACCCCAGAGACCTCCAGAGAGACGCAGAAGTGGAGGAGAGCAGTGGATGTGGAGTACTGCACTAGCTGGCAGTGAGTGCCGAGGGCTCAGGCCTTCCATTCAAGAAAGCAGTTGGCTGGGAGCCATCTTGGAGATGGACCAGTTGAGCTTAGAACCAAGAGCTGCTGCTGGCTCCATCTAGTGTTCCCCAGCTGGGCTCAGATCTGCAGAAGGTGCACTGATGGCTGCAGGTCAAATGAGTCTGGTCTTGGCCAGAAGGTGCAGGCTGGCTGAGATTATCTACTACTCTGCCAAAAAGCTACTGCTGGCTTGCTGGGACAGATTGGCATGGATCGCGACTCTGTCTCCACACATCTACCAGAGAGAACGGAGATAAACCTGGAAGTGGACTTTTTTTTCTCTCTTATACTTGTTATTGTTGTTTTGGTGGTTTTGCTTTTGCTTTTTGTTTTCATTTTTTCCTCCTTCATTATTTGATCTTGTTATTATATAAGCATGAATGAAGTTTCTAGATTCCTGTGGCTGTGGTTCTGTTGTGTTCTTCTTTTTAACTCTTCATTCTCTCTTTCCCTCTAATCTTCTGTACCAGTTTCCAAAAGTTAGTGTGATCCCCCTTTGTCCTCCAACCCTACTTCTAATCTCTTCTTCCAGTTCTGTATTTTCTCCTTGACCCATTTTAAATTTTAACCCCTGAGGGAAAAATTGACATATTAAGCACTTGTATACTGCACATAATTTCCTGATTTGTTTTAGATTTTTTATATAACCAGAAATGTAGTTCATATGGGTAAAAGTGGCAAATTAATGGTTAGCTCAGTTTGTCATTTTCTAGGCTGTGTTGATACTATTTGTACCACTGTAGCCAAAAGTGACATAATTATTCTAAACAGCTGTTCTTTCTGGTATTCCATGACTGAGATTGACTGAGGGTCACAGGAAATACTGTGGCACACTGCCAAAGAACCAGGGACTGGGCCAAACAAGCAGCAACTTCTCATGTTCAACAAATTGAAGAGGTAGGATCTTTCAGCAGGTTCATAATCCAAAAAACAGCTATACCTGGAAGATACTGCAGAGAAGTAGTCATTATCTAGGGGTCATAAATACTAGCAATAAAACAACCCACCATAGACAATTTACAAGCTTTATCCCAGGAATTAAACTAAAAAAAAGAAATGGAAATGAGAATATACTTAAATAAGAAACAACCCCAGACATCCAGTTCACCAAAGACAAATGTAGGGGGCATTGAGGTGGGACAATCCAAAAACCTCCCAGCTAGCCTCTCTGAAGTGGCAACAACAAGCAACTGAATGAGGTTGTGGAAAAAAATCAAATCAGAAATAATTTCTCAGATAACTGCAGAGATGGTGTCCACAATAACACCATACTTAGTGATGTTAGAGCACATACAGATAAAAAATAGATGATTTTAAGAAAAATATGGAAGCCATGAATTCTCAGTATAGGAAAGAAATGGAATCCATAAAGCAGATTCAAACAAATATCCAGGAGACTAAAAATTCCATTGAAAGTATTTGCAGCAGATTAAGCCAATGTGAGGGCAGGATCTCAGATCTAGAAAACAGACTTGCAATTAGAAATTATGAAAAGAAAGATTTTTTCAAAAATTGCAAGGGGGAGATGGCAGGACAGTAAGCAGCAGAGTAAACAGCCTCCCTGAGAGATACAGTCCAGATGCTGGAGTATAGCATCATGGGGAAGACAAGAAAGAAGGAAGCGGGTCCCCTGGACCCAGGGAGAATCTAAAGTGAGAATTGAAGCCCAAAGAAAGAGTAAAAAGAAAACCTTAAATGAAGAAGAAGGCAGTAATTGGTGGCACCTTTGCCCAGAGCTGAACCCACTGTGTGAGAAGAGCTGCTGGAACCTGGGGATGTACGATCAAGGTGATGTGGTGGCAGCGACCCTGGAGGCCTCTGCTGAGAGAGGCAGCATTGGAGGAGAGTGACAGTGCATGGGGGAGCAGACCTGGAAGACTGAACTGGCTGACAGTGAGTGCAGAGGACTCTGTCCTCCTGTGGAAGAGAGCAATTGACCAGGAACAATTTTGGAGTTGGGCTGGAAAAGCCTGAAACCAGAACTGCTCCTGGCTTCCTCCAGCAGTACCTAGTTGGGTGCAGACTTGTGGAAATTGCTTGGGCTGATCTCTGCCCCTGTGCACATTCTATGGGCCATCTCAGAGGGTCCCTGTGGGTAGCCAGCTTGATCTGGAGGCAGCAGCCCCACACACTCTCCAGGGTTGGTAGTGCAGGATCCCACTGGCAACCAGCCCAGGTTTGCAGGCAGTGGCCCCACCCCCACATGCACTCTACCAGCCATTGGGGCACCAACACAGGCTGGGACAGTGCACCCAATGGCCACCATCAGATATCCATAATCAGCACTGGCTAGAAGAACAAAACAGTCTCACTTCAGAGAAATCGTAGCCAACGCAGGGTGTTCCTGGGACCCCAGTACCCATTTGTCCAGAAGAACCCAGGAATATGTCAAGATGAAGAAGCAAAAGGCAGTCTCTGGCCTCCAATCCAAGCAGGGCAAGTCCAGGAGATGCAAATGCAGAAGAGATTGGGAGTCACACAACTGAAGTTTCTGAGGTGATGGCAACTGAAGTAAAGAAACAACTTCATGAGGCTATAAAAGAAGTTAGGACAGAAATACTAACTCAGTTAAAAGAAGAAATGAAAAAATAATAAAAGAATTGCTAGGCATCTCTGAAAAAGACATAGATGAAAAAATGGAGCATAGGAAAATGAGAGAAACCTTGAATGAACAATACAAAAAAGATTCAGAATACATGAAACAGATTCAAAGAGATATCCAGGGAAACAAAAACTCCAATGAAAGTTGGCAAAACCACTTGAAAGAAATGGAAGATAGATTTTCAAACCTTGAAGACAGGTTTGCAGCTTGTGATTGTGAAAGGAAAGATCTCTTTAAAATAACAAGGAACCTGGAAGTAACAATTCAATGGCTGCAAGACAACCCAGAGAAACATATTTATTTAAGAGAAAAAGGCACAGAAAAGAAAGACAAAAAGCAAAAGAGACCAACAAAAGACAACAACAAATTCACAACAGTAATATTGTAGGTTTACAAAACAAGATGAAACGAACTTGACAATGATTGCAATATTGCTTATCATTACCTTCAAGGGAGTTGTAAAGAAGCATAACTTAAGAATAAAAGGTGTGAGTGAAAAAGCAGGGGTCAGTACAAAAGATATTAAAAGTCTATCTACAGAAATAATATCAGAAAACTTCCCAAGCATAGGAAAAGGAAGTGACATTCAGATAAGTGAAGCATATAGAACTCCAGCTAGCCATAACCAAAATAAATCTATACCCAGATATATAATAATCAAGATCCCAGAAATTCAACACAAAAACAGAGTATTAAAAGCTGTTAGAGAAAAGAAACAGATCACCTACAAAGGAAAACCCATCAGAATCACAACAGACTTCTCAACACAAACCATCAAGTCAGGAAGAGCTTGGAGTCAAGTATTTCAAGTCCTGAAAGAAAACAACTTCCAACCCAGATGGATGTACCCCACAAACTATCTTTCAAAATTAATGGAGAAACAAGATACTTCCATGTCAAAGAACAACTAAAGGAATTTATGACCACCAAGCCAGCCCTACAAAGAATACTGAAGGACATTCTAGAGAGAGATAAAAAAACCATAGCTCCAGAAACTGGCAGAGGGATATCACCGAGCAGGACAGACAATTGAATAGAGAGGAAAAGTAGGCAGCCAATGACAGGAAAATAGCATGGCAGAGATGAGGCAGTGCATGTTGGCCTTAACTATTAACATAGATGGCCTCAATTCACCAATGGAAAGAAACACAGGCAGAGGGGATCAGGGACAGGATCCATCAATATGCTTTGTACAAGAAACACATTAAACTCGAAAGGGGGTTCATAGACTGAAAGTCAACGGAGAGAGAACAATGCTATATGTGACAGGGAACCAGAAAGAAGTGGGGGTACCTTGCCCATTAGTTACATAGTGGACAAGAAAGATATGGCATTTTTATCCAATGGAAAGCTACTCAGTTATAAAGAAAAATAACCTCAAGCCTCTTGTAGGTAAATGGATACAACTTAAGATAATGTTCATGGATGAAATGATCCAGAGTCACATGGGTGAACATCATCTTATCTCCCTAGTACAAAAAAAAACTAAAGGAGTTAGTAGGATTCAAAACACAAAATACATATTGTAAAAATGAAAGGGGAGGAAGTATCTAAGAAGGGAAAGCAGTGTCCATTGTTAATCTATTATTGTGATTTGAGTCCTGTATTGTTTTCATTGTTCTGTTTAGTTTTGTTTTATTCTATTTTGGTTTGTCTAATTTTATTATATTTGATGACATTGACAGCTATTTCAAAGATAAAAAAATACATTATGCTAGCCAATATTGATATCTGGTCACCTTGTTTTGAAGCCCTGTATTACTTTCATTGTTTTGTTTTGAGTGATCTTATTCTATTTTGATTTGTTTGACTGTATTATGACTGATGATATAGGCAACTGCTTAGAAGGTAACAAGAGACATTATGGTAACCAGTGTTGTTTTACTATTGTTTTGAAGTCCTGTATTGCTTCCATTGTTTTGTTTTTATTGGTTTTATTCTTTACTATTTTGTTTGATTATATCATGCCTGAAGGTATGGGCAATTATTCTGAACATAACAAGAGGTTTTATAAGGAGAAAGGAGGAAAGAAGGAAGGGAAAAGGAAAAGACATAAATTTGTATATATGTATACATAAGGTAACTAAAATGACTATATTACTAAATGTATTAGTTATTGAAAAAGAATAGTTAATACTCATATGATTAGATCAATTTTGCATGTCTATATCTGTTAATCTAAACAACCCCTTTGAAGGTAACAATATGCAATATTACAGCCATTGTCAAATTCCTATCATCTCATTTTGGAAACCTATAATGTTATTGTATTGGATTTGTTGTTGTTTATTTCTCTCTTTTGCTTTTTTTCCTTTTTTGTGTTTTTCTCTTAAATAAAAAAATTTTTAAAAAATTAAAAAAAAACCCTCCAAAATTGGAAGGAGCCGTGAAAAAATCAATCCAGCAGCTTCTAGATGAGGTGAAGAAGAATAACTTAAGATTGACTGAGTCAATGAAAAAGCAGGAGATAGCACAAATGATATAAAAAAACTGTTCAGACATCAGGGCAGAAAACTACCCTGGTAGAGAAAAAGAATTTGACATATGAAAAAGTGAGGCATATAGAACTCCAATTAGCCACAATAAAAAAAAAAAGATCTACAGCCAGGCATATTATAGTCAATATTCCAGAAATTCAAAACAAGAATAGAATCTTAAAAGCTGCTAGGAAAAATAAACAAATCACAGGACAGTCCATTAAAATCACAGCAGACTTCTTAGCACAAGCCCTCAAGTCAGAGAGAGCTTGGAGTAAAGCATTTCAAGTTCTAAAGGAGAACAGCCTTCAACCCAGATTGATGAACCCCACAAAGTCATATTTCAAAACTTATGGAGAAATAAGACACTTCCATGATGAAGAACATCTGAGGAAATTTGTAACAACCAAACCAGCACTTCAAAATGTTTTGAAGGACATTCTAGAAAGAGATAACAAGGACTACAACTCCATGAACCCCAACAGAAGGAATTCACCAGGCAAGGCAAACAATTAAACAGAGGGAGGAAAAAAAGAGCGGGAGCTGATAACAGGAAAATAACATGACAAGGATAAATCAATACATATCAACTATAACCATCAATGTTAATGGTCTCAATTCACCAATCAAAAGACCCAGACCAACAGCATGGATCAAGAAGCAAGATTCAACAATATTCTGCATACTAGAAATAAATTTAATTCAAAAAGAAATTCATAAACTGAAAGTCAAAGGGTGAAAAACAATAGTCCACGTGGCAGGAACCCAGAAAAAATCAGGGGTAGCTATTCTATTTGCAGACAAAGTGAATTTCAAGCCAAGACTCATTAAAAGAGATAAAGAAGGTTACTACATCCTTGTAAAGAGAACAATTGAGGAAAAAGAGATAGTAATCATCAATACATACGCAACAAATACCAGTGCACCCAACTGTATAAACAAATACTAATGTGCATCAAACATCAACTATGCACTCATACAGTTGTATTGGGGGATCCCAGTAGCTCACTGTCACAAAAGACAGATTAACTAGGCAAAACATCAACAATGAAATATTAAGATTGAACCAAAGTCTTCAACGGATGGACTTAGTAGATGTCTACAGAGTGTTCCATCCTACATCAGAATGCACATTCTTCTCAGGTGCACATGGGATGTTCTCCAAAATAGACCACCTATTATCTCATAGGACATGCTTAAGTAAATGCAAAGGGGTTGAAATTATTCCATGCATATTATCAGCCCATAGTGAAATGAAATTAGAAATCCATGGCAAAAGAAACCACAAGAACATCATGAGCACATGGAAATTATGTAGCACCCTCCTGAACAACGAACTGGTCACAGATGAAATTAAAGAGAAAGTTAGACAGCTTTTAGTATTGAATGATAATGCAACACAATGTACTGGAACTTATGGGACACAATGAAAGCAGACTTAAGAGGGAAATTTATAGCAGTAAATACCCATATCAGGAAAGCAGAGCAAGCACAAATAAACAACTTAATGATGAACCTCAGACTTCTAGAAAAAGAAGAGCAGGCTAAGCCAAAAGCTCATATGAGGGAGGAAATTATAAACATCAGAGCAGATATTAGTGCTTTGGAGACTAGAAAAGCAATACAAAGAATCAATGAATTGAAGAGTTGGTTCTTTGAAAGATTAAAACAAATCTTTATCTAACCTTGTGAAAAAAGGAAAGAAAAGACTCAAATCCATGCAATTAGGAATGAAAAGTGTGGGATCACAACAGATCCTCAGAAATCCAGAAGATCATCTCTAACTACTTTGAAAACTTGTATTCTAATCAGATGGAAAATGCAGTAGAAATGGTGCTCACTGGTTCAGGTGGTGAACAGCCAAAACATAGCACCCTTCGACCATGCCTACCTAGAAAGCTGGGACAAACCCTACTGGGGAGCCTTCTGGAAACTAGAACTGTGTCCTTTAAATCATTGTATTTTCTACTTCATTATAAAAACATATATTTAACTGTACTATACATCACGGTCAATTTGTAGTTAATTTATTAATCTTCAACCATATGTTGCATGTTATTTTGTAATATGTGATTTGAAAATTTTTGTTTTATTATCTTTTCAAAAATATAGACTCTTCCAAGACCTAGAATAGCAAAAGCCATTCTGGGCAACAGAGGCAGGACAGAGGTGCATGACTGCATGAGGCTTTGGAGGAACACCTAGACACAACCCATAACATTGAATCTCACCTGGATACACCTTCTTCATATCTCACCATGGGAATGAAAATCAACTACATGAACACTTGGAAGACACTGAAATCACACCAGTACCATAGCAGTTATCCTGTCTCTCTCGGATTCTCTTGGCTATCACAGTTTCTTAAACTTCCTTTGGTTTTGTTGACCTTGGCAGTGTGGCATTAATCTTGGTAGGCTGACCTGGAACTTAATAGATCAGGTTAGAAGACAGACACCTGACACCAGTGACTGCCTTTCCCCGTTTTTCTCTCTGTTCTGTGCATCATTCCATCATTCCATCCTTACTTTTCTATTTTCTTTCTATGTTTTAAAATGAATTAAGAAACTGATATGAGGTAATTAGCCTGGATTATTCAGCTGAGACCTAAATGTTGTCTGAAGTAGTTTACTGACAGGCAAGCAGCGGAAGATGAAACATGAGATAAAGCAATGTGATGACAAAGGCAGATACAGCAGTGATGGGACCATGAGCTTAGGAAACTGAGGGAGGCAGGGTCCATCCTTAAACCTGCAAAGGTGCAAAGCTCCACTCAAACATCGACTTTAGCACATACGGAATCTCAGATTTTTGGCTTCTGGCTTTTGGAAAGTATGGTTTTGAGCCACTAGTGTGTAACCATTTGCTATAGTAATTTGAAGATTTGGGAGAAACTCAGGTGATCCATGTTACAGAAGATGTTGACAGTAGGAAATGCACTGTTAGGAAAGCTGCCCATGAGAGCCCAAGGATGTGGCTGCCAGGGAACCAGTGGATGTTGGAAGGAGGTGGCCCAAGACAAGGGTCCACAGGGAGTGGGGAGGGCATGGCGTGTCCAGGAAACTCAGGAGGATAGGAGGGGGTACCACAGAGAGCGAGACCTAGAAAGGTCAGGAGGAATTGGCACAATACAGGATAGCAGAGAGATGTAGATAGACAGTAGGGACCATGAGCCACTCCATTCCAAGCAGATCCAGATCAAGCACCTATGGTGGGGCACTTGGGGCTGTAGCTACCCTGAGCAGGTCAGTGTCCACCTGGAAAACTCCGGACACTGAGTAAGGAACCCAGTCCTGTGCCCAGTGACCTCTGTCAGGCCTGTTCATTACATCATTAAAGAGGATGCCACCCATGATAGGTGATTCTGAGTGTCAGGGGAAGGGAGCACGGGATGACTGTCCCTCCAGCAAAATGACATGGCCACCACATTCTGTCCCCAGTTGGTCACACTGCCCTCCAGACCCCTTACTTGGCCTCCTGAGAATGGGGCTCTAGAGGGGCCATAACCAGGCCAAGGCCAAGGTCTCAGGACCATCCTCAGCATTGCTCTCCTGTACTCCTTGCCCACTTCCTTGCCCTTCACCCACTTCCACTGCCTCAGACGGATCCTGCTCCTTTTGTCTCTCATGGGGAAGCCTGACACTGCCCATGAACAGGTGTTTTGGTAACAGGACCAAAGGTAAGAGTAGCTTCTTGAGATGCAAGCACTGAATCCCCAGGGAAATGCTCTGTAACCTCAGGGGATAATTTGAACTGACTGAGGCCTGTCACGTCCCCAATAAGGAAGGCCATCATGATCTTCATCCAAAAAGCCTCCCTCAGGCTAAGTGCAGAACAACCAGAGTTCTGGCATCTGGCCACATGAAACTCAGGTGTAGCCCTGATTCCACTGTGGTTGCTGCTAAGCAGACCCAAAGATGGGCTTGGGGAGGTCCCAGTTCTGTTTTTTTCCCAGTAAAGACTTCCTCCTAATACTTTAGTGGAGTTTGAGGGCTCAGTAGGGGATCTGAAATTTCTAAGAGATAGTATTGAAGCTAATGGGGTTGATCCTGCAGGACAAGCTTTCAGTCATAATGGGAATGATCAGAGGAGACCAGGGGAGATGGAAGAGTGCCTGGCATGCCTAAGCATGGTGCTACACAAGCAGTACAGACCATTTCAAGTGCTGCAGTACTGGGAAGTGTGGACCCTTAAGTCTGCTGCCTGGGCAAGGACCAGTGGCAAGGGAGTGGGCAGGATCAGAAATCTCCAGGATCCTGTATGCCTTAGGACCCATACGATTGCCCTAATCACATCAGGAGGCCTGTACCATGGTCCTCAAACAAACCCCATAGTGCTGAGTTTGACAGCTGGTGTGTGGAGCTGACCCCCTGCCCAAACCCCTGCCAGACTCTGAAAGGGGTGACAGAAACTTCTCCCTTGAACAGCCTACAGGGTTTCCCTTCATAAGACAGGATACTGACATCATCCCCAGTTGGTGCCGTGCAGATCCAGTTCTACTAGCAGATACGGGTCAAGCTTGGCCTGACTCTGTCCCAGCCATGACTATGACTGTTTTCCATTCCAGTCCCCAGGCCTGGGTTGAGGCATAGCACCCTAGGAATGCAATCTCTCACCAGGCCTCATCCTCTTCTGTCATTGCAACCTTCAGAGATGGAGCAGGATAGAAGGCAGGAGGCAAGCAGAACGAAGAGTGTAATGGGATGTCTCCAGCCATTAACAAAGGCAAAGACCAACACAGAGACGAGAGCAAAGAGCTAGACATGAGGGCAGGGGCTCTGAGACAGGCCTAGCGTCAGTGCAGAGAGAAAGGGCCTACACAGATCCCTGCCCCACCCTCACTGCCTATGTCCACCTCCCAAACCATCAGGTTCCTCTTCTGCAAAGACAGTTGCTCTGCTGGTCTTGGAGGCCACACCCAGGTGTCACTTGGGACCATAGGTGTCTATACACAAAGTTTCTTCCCTTCCTTCCTTCCTTCCTTAATTCCTTCCTTCCTTTCTTTCTTTCTTTCTTTCTTTCTTTCTTTCTTTCTTTCTTTCTTTCTTTCTTTCTTCTTTCTTTCTTCTTTCTTTGTTTCTTCTTTCTTTCTTTCTTTCTTTCTTTCTTCTTCTTTCTTTCTTTCCTTCATTCTTTCTGTTTCTTCATCTTCCTTTTCTTTCTTTTTCACAGCTGGATCTCAAACCCATGACCTTTGCAGTGAGTTATATTGTCAACTTTTGTTTTTGATAAGAAAGCATTTTATTAAAAGTGAAGCAAAAAATTAAGCCACAAAGATGCATCATTTTTTCAAACAAAAATTGTTCACTAGAAGAAACTTCTTCTACATTACAGAATAATTTAACATTTTGAAATAAAAAGTATTACTCTTTAAAGTTCTATACATTCTCGCAAAATAAATTAATGTTTTTTAGTTTCAAAGAATTTTCTTAATGCAGTACTGTGTTCCTGTATTATAATGTACAATTTGAAATTATAGGTTTTTTTTACTTCTATCCATGTAATATGTTCCTAACCCTAACCATATGTTCAACTTCTTTCTCATGAAGATAAGGCCTGATGTTTTGCATTGGATCTTGCGTACTGTTGATCACACAAAGACAGAAGAACTAGGTACATAAATCTATTTTTTTTCTTTTTCTTTTTCTTTCTTTTTTTTTTGGCACCAGGGATTGAACTCACAACCTCGCACCTGCCTGACAGGCACGCAAGCCGCTGAGCCAAACTCCCGGCTAGGTACATAAATCTAGCATAATGTCAATAAACTCTAGTAGTGAAAGACAGCGAGACTGACCCAAGCTTCTTTCCAAAAGAAGACCTACATTACATGTACATTTTTAATTCTTTCAGTCTTCATATTAAAGGAGGGTAAATATATGTTGTGTAGTACAGAAGGGAAAGTTGTGACTCTGCAGGAATAGTATAGGAACATCTTATCTCTGATACTTAAAACATTCACCTATTTTTCCTTACATTTGAAATAAATTATCTTCAAGGAAGATATTTAAATACAAATCTAATTCAAATCATGCAAATTGCCTCTTCCATAAAATTCACACATCATATAAATTTTCTATGAACTGCAGAAAGAAACACATAAAAACGACCTGTATCCTCAGACCTCTTCATTAATCGGGAGACTCAACCTGGGGGCTTCCAGAAAGTAAGTTGTGATGAGAGCCGGGAAGGGCATGAAGTCAGGTCTGGAAAACACCATGCAGGGAGGAGGAGCTGGGCAGGGCCCTGGGGTAGAAGCTTTGCCTCTGTCCTTCATGTGACCTGCACCAGTGGCAGCCACCTGCACTGATTTACTTGTGAGGGCTAAGATGCCCTAGAAGAATATTCAACTAAGTCATCAAACATCAGAAAATGACATGAAAGAGAGGCAGAGCACATGCTCTTCTAAGTACATTTCTGGATGGGAGGGGCTACTACTGTCTTGGTGGGGAGGCACAAAGTGACAGGCAGGTGCTAGTACAGGTGATCATGTGGGGTCTTTAGTTCTCTGAATCCAGGCACCCAGCACCAGCTCCTTGTCCTACCACAGTAGAAGAAGACTTTAAAACCTCGATAGATACCGTGACTAACCCGAGGCCACACGGGATCCTGAGTAGAGTATCCACACCATCAGATTTCCTTGCTGAACTGTGCTATGTTGTGAATTTCACACCTCTCGCCTTTTGGAAGATGTCCCTTAGATATGGAACAATAGACTGAATACTCACTGCCCAGCCCTGAAGACTCCCATGACTATTTTCACACTTAAGTAGCCAGAGGTGAGACATGACCTGTGGTTAAGGATGTGAGTTAGGAGCAAACATCCTGGGGCCTGAATTCTGATTCAATCACGGAGTCTCAGTTAACAGAAAAAAAAAATCATGAATAAACAAAGGTTAAAGGTGGCTCCATGGTGCAATGGATAGTGCGTGGGAGTTCTAGAGGCTGAAGGTATTCAAATACAGTTAAGCTTGCTAAATAAAATGAAAGTCTGAGAAAAGGAACGGTGTAAAGATTAAACTTTAGGAGAATATTTCCTGAAGAGACGGGCTGTTCCTGTAGTGTGTGAGCCTCATTCATGCTGTGGTAGCAATGCTCCCCACCTTGAGGGGCGTGCTCCCCAACACAGATGGAAGCTGCACTGAGACACGGAGAGAGTGGAGACCAGATGAGGTCTTTGAAGTATCTGGATCTAGCCACACCGTAAACTAGTGTAACCCTGGAAGTTTCTTCACAGGAGCCTGCACCTTTCTTCTTTTCCACACTCCTTATGAAAGTTTAATTTGGACTTTTGTCCCCTGTAGCCAGAAATATTTTAAATAATCAACATCATAAATTCTGAGGAGAAAAGGAGAAAATCCTGGTTTCTCTAGAAAGAGAAAACTTTTCATTTTCATCCATAAAAATGCTATACCAGTAGCATCATTTATCCGTCTAGCAGCAGAAAAAGTTGTTTTTATAAACACTTTTGTAGCCCACCATGGTGAAACCCTGTGGGGAAAAAAGACCCACGAGGTTATGTCAGAGGCAAATTCTTTTATCAACTCCCCATACGTATATAATCTGCAACACCTCTGACCGCAAGCCCAGGATTCTACATTTCAAAATTCAACTAGAGTCCTATGGTAAGCTGGAGTTCAATTCACCTAAACCTACAGGGCAAGGTGTGACGTAAGGATATCAGCAAGCACCTCTGGATATGAAACAATTAGGTCAAAGGCAGAAAATGCCAAAAATAGAATGAGCATGCAGTGAGGAAAGAGTTGGTGGGAGTCCATGACTGATACAAGAACTGAAGTAAAGAATGGACCACACAAGGATTAGATGAGACACTCTTCTCCCAGGAAGTAT
Source organism: Dasyprocta punctata (assembly GCA_004363535.1). Classification (NCBI taxonomy): domain Eukaryota; kingdom Metazoa; phylum Chordata; class Mammalia; order Rodentia; family Dasyproctidae; genus Dasyprocta; species Dasyprocta punctata. The sequence goes on along the minus strand of RJWM01011339.1, from coordinate 21,507 downwards.
GTTCCAAAGCCATGGCATCTTAAGAACCATACCTCTCTTTGTAGCGTCTCTGAAATGAGTAAACAAATTAATTCAGAAAGTAGGCTTTAGAAAGAAAGAAAAAAGTCAGTTTTGTGGCTTTACTGTGAAAATAAGTTCATGTTTGAGTGTTTGTATGGCTTACAATATTCCGGTTTTCTCACTACAGATTTTCTCATTTCACAAAGTTAGGGTTCTTTCAGAGAAAAGACCTACAAGATTCTATGTTTAATTCTTGTTCCAAATATCTACTTGCCCTGTGTCTGCAGTCATAAAAATCAACAAAATATTCACATTTTCACCCATTTAATTGCCTTCGAAGTTAAGAAGAACATGTATTCTTGATTTTAAAAAGAAAATAATAAAATTTCAAGATAAGATAATAGGAGAGTAACAATGGTTAATATATTGCATATTGTCATCTTTAAATTAGTTATTCAGAGTACAAGATATTAGCATTTAATTGTCTAAGCAATATTAGAACAAAACTTTTTTTACAATGAACCAAGAGAAATTAGTAGTATAACTACCTTAACTATTATATTTATATATTGCTTTTCCTTTTCTTCTTTTCTCTATTTCCCTATCCCAGTACCTCTTTCCTTTTGAAGTTTCTTTCCATTTTACAATATTTATTGCATTTTTTTATTTAAGAGAAAAAAGACACAGAAAAGAAAGACAAAAAGCAAAAGAGACAAATAAACAACAACAACAAATCCAAAACAGTAACACTATAGGTTTACAAAACAAGATGTTAGGAATTTGACAATGGTTGAAATACTGCAAATCATTACCTTCAAAAGGGTTGTTTAGATTAACAGATATAGACATGTAAAATTGATTAATCATATGAGTATTAACTTCTTTTTCAATAACATACATTTAGTAGTATAGTCATTTTAGCTATCTTATGTATTCATATATACAAATTTATGTCTTTTTCCTTTTCCTTTCCTTCTTTCCTCTTTTCCCCTGTCCCAATTACTTTTCCTCTTTGAGCAGTTTCTTATCCTTATACAGTATTTATTGTAGATTTTGGATCATATATGCTGTTTCAGTTTCTTACACTGGGGAGACAACATGATATTTCCACATGTGCGTTTGATTTATTTCACTTATGAGTAGGGTCTCAAGTCATGCCCATTTACTTATAAAACTCTCAATGCAATCTTTCTTGATAGCTGAGTAGTACTCCATTGTATAAAAATACCACATCTTTTTTATCTATTCCTTGATTGATGGGCACTTGGGCTGTTTCCAAGATCTGGCTATTACAAATTGGGTTGCTATAAGCATGGGTGCACAAATATCACTGTGCTATGATGTTTTCAGTTCTTCTGGGAAAATGCCCAGATGTGGGATAGCTGAGTCAAATGGGATCTCTAATCCTAGCTTCTTAGGAATCTCCACACTGACTTCCACAGTGGTTGCACCAGTCTACACTCCCACCAACAGTGGAGAAGAGTTCCTTTTCCCCCCACGGTCTCTCCAGCATTTGTTATTGGTTGATTTTTTAATCTTGGCCATTCTTTCTGGAGTGAGATGGAATCTCAGTGTTGTTTTAATTTGCATTTCTCAAATGACCATTGATGCTGAACATTTTTCATGTATTTATTTGTCATTTTTATTTCTTCCTCTGAGAAGTGTGTATTCATTTCAGATGCCCATTTTTGGGTTGGGTCCTTGAATTTTAGGGGCCTGACTTTTTAAAATTCTTCATATGTTTTAGATAGAAGTCCTTTGTCTGATGGAAAATTGGCTATTTTCCCAATTTATGGGTTTTCTTTTTACTCTGTTGGAGATTTCCATTGACATGCAAAGACTTTTTAATAGAATGTGATCCCAGTTGTTGATTCTGGGAAGTATTTCCCATGCAGTTTGTTTTTTGTTCATGAACTCTCTGCCTACTCCTATGTTGTCAAGATTTTTACTGACTTTGTCTTCCAGCAGATTTAGTGTCTCTGTTTTAATATTGAGATCTTTGATCCATTTTTACTTTAGTTTAGTGCATGGTGATAGAAATGGATCTAGTTTTAGTATTCAGCATATGGAAAGTCAGTTTTATCAGCATCACTTATTAAAGAGTTTGTCTTTCCTCAAGTGTACATGTTTGGCCCCTTTGTCAAAAATGAGGTGGCTGAGAGTGTTTGTAGTTGTGACTGTATCTTCTAATTTATTCCACTGATCTTCAGGCCTGTATTTATTCCATGCTGATTTTATCACAGTAGTTTTGTAATATAATTTCAAATTGGGGATTGTAAAACCTCCTGCCTTTCCTTTGTTGTCTAAAATTACCTTTGCCATTCTAGGTCTCTTCTGGTTCCAGATGAATTTTAGAAATCATTTCTCTACATCTGTGAGTTATGCTAATTTTTTTTATTATTTAAGAGAAAAAAAGGGCACATATAAGAAAGACAAAAACCAAAAGAGACAAACAAATGACCAGAGGGAATGCATAACAGTAACATTAAAGGTTTACAAAACTGGATGGTAGAAACTTGACAATGGTTGCAATACTGTGCATCATTATCTTCAAAATGTTCATTTACATTAACAGATATAGACATGTAAAATTGATCTAATCATATGAGTATTAACTGTTCTTTCTCAGTATCTAATACATTCAGCAGTATGCTCGTTTTAGTTATCTTACATATGCATATATACAGATTTATTCTTTTCCTTTTCCCTTACCCCTTTCCCCCTTTTCCCTTCCCAATTACTTTTGCTCTTCGAGCTGTTTTTTACCCTTACCTAGTATTTATTATAGATTTTGGATCATATACACTTTTTCAGTTTCTTACACTAGGGAGACAATACGGTATTTACACATGTGGGTTTGATTTATCTCACTTATGAGTATGGTCTCAAGTCGTGACCATTTACTTATAAAAGTCTCGATGCAATCTTTCTTAACAGCTGAGTAGTACTCCATTGTATAAAAATACCACATTTTTTAATCCATTCTTTGATGAATGGGCACTTGGGTTGTTTCCAAGATCTGGCTATTACTAATTGTGTTGCTATAAATATGGGTGCACAGATATCACTGTGGTATGATGTTTTCAGTTCTTCTGGGAAAATGCCCAGAAGTGGGATAGCTGAGTTGAATGGGATCTCTAATCCTAACTTCTTGAGGAATCTCCACATTGACTTCCACAGTGGTTGCACCAGTCTACACTCCCACCAACAGTGGAGAAGAGTTCCTTTTTCCCCACAGCCCCTCCAGCATTTGTTGTTGGTTGATTTTTTAATCTTGGCCATTCTTTCTGGGGTGAGATGGAATCTCAGCATTGTTTTAATTTGCATTTCCCGAATGACCATTGATATTGAACATTTTTTCATATATTTATTTGCCATTTGTATTTCTTTCTCTGAGAAGTGTGTATTTATCTCAGATGCCCATTTTTGGATTGGGTCCTTGAATTTTAGGGGCTTGATTTCTTTTAATTCTTTATATGTTTTAGATAGACGTCCTTTGTCTGATGGACAATTGGCTAAGATATTTTCCCAGTTTGTGGGTTTTCTTTTCACTCTGTTGGAGTTTTCCTTTGATATGCAAAAACTTTTTAGTAAGATGAGATCCCAGTTGTTGATTCTTGGAAGTGTTTCCCATGCAATTTCATTTTTGTTCATGAACTCTCTGCCTACTCCCATGTCATCATGATTTTTACCTATTCTGTCTTCTAGTAAGTTTAGTGTCTCTGTTTTTATATTCAGATCTTTGATCCATTTTGACTTTATTTTAGTGCATGGTGATAGGCATGGATCTAGTTTTAGTTTACGGTATATAGAAAACCAATTTTTCCAGCACCATTTGTTAAAGAGGCTATCTTTCTTCCAATGTACGTGTTTGGCCGCTTTGTCAAAGATGAGGTGGCTGAGTGTGTCTGTAGTTGTCGCTGTATCTTCTAATCTATTCCATTGATCTTCAGGTCTGTTTTGATTCCAGTACCATGCTGATTTTATCACAGTAGCTTTGTAGTATAGTTTCAAGTCAGGATTTGTGATGCCTCCTGCCTTCCCTTTGTTGCCCAGAATTGCCTTTGCTATTCTAGGTCTTTTCTGGTTCCAGATGAATTTCAGGAATGCTTTCTCTAGCTCTGTGAGGTAGGCAAGTGGTATTTTGATTAGGATTGCATTAAATCTGTATAATAATTTTTGGAGAATGGCCATTTTCACGATGTTTGTTCTTTCTATCCATGAACAGAAAATATCTTTCCATTTTCTGAAATCTTCAATTTCCTTCTTCAGAGTAACGTAATTTTCACTGTATAGATCTTTTACTTCCTTTGTTAGATTGATTCCTAAGTATTTCATTTTTTTGGATGTTATAGTGAAGGGTGTGGTTTCTCTTATTTCTCTCTCACTGAGTTTGGTCTGTGTGCAGCAATGCTATTGATTTTTGAATGTTCACCTTGTATCCAGCAACCTTACTGAATTTGGTTATTACTTCTAGAAGTCTTTCAATGGCGTTTTGGGGGTCTTCTATGTAGGGCATCAAATCATCTGTGGACACTCATAATTTAACCTCTTCCTTTCCTAGCCTTATTCCTTTTACTTTTCTCTCTTGTTTAAATGCTCTGGGTAATGTTTCCAGAACTATGTTGAATAGGAGTGGTGATAGTGGACATCCTTGTCTTGTTCCTGATTTTAGGTTGAAAGTTTTCAGTTTTTCTCCATTTAGTAAGATATTGGCTGTTGGTTTATGATATATGGCTTTTATCAGATTGAGATAGTGACCATCTATTCTGATTCTTTTTTATCATGAATCAGTGTTCGATTTTGTCAAAAGCTTTTTTTGAGTCTAGAGTGATGCTCTTGTGATTCTTGTCTTTGGCTGTGTTGATATTGTGTATTGCATTTATTGATTTGCATATGTTGAACCCCTGCATTTCAGGGATGAATTCCACTTGATCATGGTATATAATCTTCTTGATGACTTGTTGCATTCTATTTGTCAGTATTTTATTGAAGATTTTTGCCTCTAGGTTCATTAGGGAGATTGGCTTGTAATTTTGCTTTTGTTGGGTCTTTCTTTTCTTTTGGTTTTAGGGTAATATGTGCTTCCAGGAATGAGTTAGGGAGACTTGCTACCCTTTCAATTTCATTGAAGAGTTTGAGGAGTATTGGCATTAAGTCTTCCCTAAGTTTCTTGTAGAATTCCCCGGTGAATCCATCAGGACCTGGGCTTTCCTTTGTTGGTAAGTTTCTAATTACATTTTCAATTTCATTAGCTGAGATTGGGTTATTCAGCAGTTTTACATCTTCTTGATTCAGCTTTGGGAATTCATAGGTTTCTAGGAATCTGTCCGTTTCTTCTGCGTTATTGAACCTATGTGAGTAAAGGTTTTTGAAGTAGGTATCTTCTGTATTTCCACATGGTCTGTAGTGATTTCACCCTTTTCATTTCTTATTGCATGGATTTGAGTTTTTTCTTCCCTCTTTTTGATAAGCTTGGCTAGGGGTTTATCAATTTTATTTACTCTTTCAAAGAACCAACTCTTCGATTCACTAATTCTTTGTGTTGTTTTCTTAGTTTCAATTGCATTAATTTCTGCTCTGATCTTTATAATTTCCTCCCTTCTTTGGGCTTTGGACTTGGATGGCTCTTCTTTTTCTAGAAGTTTGAGGTGCATCATTAGGTTGTTTACGTGTATTCTTTCCTTTTTCCTGATGTGGCAGTTTAGTGCTATAAATTTTCCTCTGAGGACTGCTTTCATTGCATCCTGCAGATTCCGATAATTTGTATTTGCATTTTCCATTTGACTGTAGATATTGTCTGATTTCTTGTTTAATTTCTTCTGTGACCTATTGATTGTCTAGACAGTGTTATTTAATTTCCATGTATTTATGGGGTTCTTGTGGTTTTTTTTTTAATTTACAATTTTATTGTGGAATGGTCAGATAATATACATGGGATTATTTGAATTTCTTTGCATTTACTTAAGCATGCTTTGTGGACCAGTATATGATCTATTTTAGAGAACGACCCACGTGCAGCTGAGAAGAATATGTATTCTGGTGTTGCTGGGTAGAACACTCAGTACACGTCTACTAGGTCCATTTGTTCACAAGTTTGATTCAGTTCTGTTATTTCTTTACTGATTTTTTTTGTTTGATATGCCTCTTTGTGATACTGGGGTGTTAAGGCTCCCCATTATAACTGTATTATTGGTTATTTGATTTTTCATGTCTATTAAAATTTATGTTGCATAGTTGGGTGCTCTCATACTTGGTGCATATATATTTATGATCATAATCTCTTCCTCTTCAAGTTTTCCCCTAACAAGTATGTAGTGACCTTTTTATTTCTCTTGATCATTCTTGATGTGATGTTCACAATGTCTGCAAACAGAATAGCTACCCCTCCTTTTTTCTGGGTTCCTGTCGCATGGAGTATTGTTTTCCAACCTTTGACTTTTAGTCTATGAATTTTCTTTTGAGTTAAACGTGTTTCTTGTACACAGCATATTGTTGGTTTTTGTTTCTTAAATCACTCTGCCAGTCTGTTTCTTTTGATTGGTGAAATGAAGCCATTTACATTGATGGATATAACTGATATGTACGGACTTATCCCTGTCATGTTATCTTTCTGTTATTGGTTTTCTACTTTTTCTGTTTAATTGTTTGCCCCACTTAGTGGTTTCCTTTTGCTGTTGTTCATGGAATTATTGTTATCTTTATCTCTTTCTAGAGTATATTTCAGTACGCTTTGTAGTGTTGGTTTGGTGGCCATGAATTTCTTCAGTTGCTCTTTGTTGTGGAAGTATCTTATTTCTTTTTCTTTTTTTTTCTGGTACCAGGGATCGAACTCATGATCTCACACTTGCCAAGCAGGTACTTACACCATTGAGCTTAATCTCCAGCCCCAAATTATCTTATTTCTCCATCAATTTTCAAAGATAGTTTTGTAGAGTATATCAATCTTTCAGGACTTGAAATATTTCACTCCAAGCTCTTCTTGACTTGAAGGTTTGTGTTGAGAAGTCCACTGTGAATCTGATAGATTTCCTTTCATAGGTGATCTGTTTCTTTTCTCTGACAGCTTTTAGTAGTCTCTTCTTGTGCTGAATTTCTGGGATCTTAATTATTATATGTCTTGGTAAAGATTTATTTTGGTTATGGTTAGTTGGAGTTGTATATGCCTCACTTATCTGTACATCAGATTGTTTCCCCGTGTTTGGAAAATGTTCTTCTTTTAGTTCTGTAAATAGCCTTCTTATGTCATTTGTGTTGACTCCTGCTTGTTTGCTGACACCTAGCTGTATTATATTGTTTCTCTTTGTATCATCTTGCCACAGCTGAATTATTGTTTTCTGGTTCCTTGTTACTTTTAAGAGATTTTTTCTTTCATCTTGACTTTCATCCTGTCTTCAAGGTCTGAGAGCCTATCTTGACCTTCATTCAAGCAGTTTTGCCAGCTTTTAATGGAATTTTTAATTTCCTGAATATCCCTTTGTATCTGTTTCATGCATTCTAATTCTGTCTTGTATTGTTCAGTCAAGGTTTCCATCATTTTCTTATGTTCCTCTATTTTTTTTTATCTAGATCTTCTTTAGATACACTCAACATTTCTTTCATGTTTGTCATTTCTTTCTTTACCTCAGAGATTATTTCTGATCTGATTTCCTCCATAGATTTACAGAGTTATTTCTTTACTTGAGTTGCTATCAATTCAGAAAGCTCAGTTGTGCAATTTCTGGTGTCTTCCATTTCAGTGTCTCCTTGGTTTGTTCTTGGTGGGCTGGAGGACTGAGGCTACATCTTGCTCTTTCATTTTGTCATTTTTCTCTGGGACCTATAGGGCTGGCCAGACACCCTACTGATAAATTGCACTGGAATGCTGTGCTGGGCAATGTTTTGATCCTCAGATATCCATGTGGCTAACTGGGGTGCACCCCTGAACTGTGGTGCTAGAGCCTTCCACTGTGATGAGTAGAGCTCAGAATCTCCAGGATCCATCAGTTAGGCTGGTCATTCCCTGATGGATGGCTCTGGGGCTCTGGGCTGGGAAGGGCTTTGTACCTCTGTGACCTGTGAGGCTGGCCAGGTGTTTCCCCAATGAATTGCGCTGGGATGTTGGGCTAGGCAGAGCTCAGATCCTCCATGCTGCTAGCAGGGACACACCCCTGCAGTGTGGTACCAGGGCCTTGCACCTGGCTGGGTAGAGTTTAGAACCTCCAGGACCCAGGTAGCTAGCTGGGATGAACCCCCAGAATCGGTGGTCCTTTTCTGAACAGAATTTCCTATGCCTCACTTATCTGTATGTTAAATTCTTTTTCCACATTTGGAAATTCTTCTACTATTACTTCTGCAAACAGGACTTTTATACCCTTTGTGATATCTTTCAATATTTTATTGATTACGATTAATCTTAGATTAGTCTCCTTTGAGTGATTCAGTAGCTATTGAATCAATTTTTAATACTCTCTTGTTGTCCTTAAGATCTCTTTAATTGATAATTTTAATTGATAATCAACAATATTTCTGTTTTTTAGACCCTGACACTCTGTCCTCACATTGGTTGCTTCTGCTGCCCATACTTTCAATGGATTTTTTAATCTGGATTTCTTTCAGGAATTTTTTATTGACACCAATTCTTTTCCATGATTGAAAAAGTCATGATTTGCCTCTTTTTCTAGTAGTCATGATTTGCCTCTTTTTCTTTCCTAATTCTCCTAGTATTTTTGTTAATCTAGATTTCTTTAAGGAATTTTTTATTGACACCAATTCTTTTCCATGCCTAGCACTGATGATTTGCATCTCTTTCTTCCTTAATTCTCCTAGTATTTTTGTTAGTGCCTTTTCTAGACTCACTGATCATTTCTTTTATTAGGGGAATTATCAGTTTAATTATATGTTCTTTGCATTAAACAAATACTTCATCTGTTTTGTTATCTCCACTGTTATTTTGTCTGGGTGGCTTTTGATTTCTTCCACTAGATCCCTCCTGGAATGGCTTTGGGGGATTTGGGAAATTTGGGAGGAATTTTGCTGCCTTGTTTTCTCATGTTTCTATTTTTGTTTGTTTTCTACACTGAGGTTTGGAGATTTGGCATGTGACCTGTTTCTCATAGTTGGCACAATCTAGGTATCATCACACAGTGGAAGAGATGGAAGAGCAAAAAGGCCTATCTAGTTCCCTACTGGAGCTGTTTTATGAGTAATTGGCCCATTTACAAAGGTGATTTTACTGTTTTCTAAAAGTGCCACCTCTTGATAGTATCATCTGGTGTCTTAGGTTCCAATTTCTTTTTTTTTTTTTTTTGTCAGTACTGGGGATGTAACTCACAACCTCACACCTGCCAGGCAGGCGCTTAGGGCACTGAGCCAAACTCTCAGCCCTATTGTTTTCAAGGCAGGGACACACTATTAGTTCAGGCCAGTCTTGCTCACACTGTAGCCAAAGCAGGCCTCAAACTCACAATACTCCACCTACCTTAGCCTCCTGAGTGCTGGGATTAAAGGCATGCGCCACCACACCAGGCTTCTGATTTCTGACTTGGTGAGGACATACACATTCAAACCATAGCGGCAGACAAACCTGATGGAGTTTCTTCCCCTTTGCCTGGACCTAGGGGTAGGAGGTTGTGCCCACTTGCAAAGCCCTTAAATGAGACTTCAATTAGGATCAGGGCAGGGCCAGGGAGAAGGCTGGGGAGGCAGTGGAGGCAAAGGTTGGGTTAGGGTAGGGATGGTGGAGATGACAGGATAAGTATCATCGGAGAAACTGTGGAACAAAAGATGGACAGGAACAGGGTTCTCACAACCCAGGTTGAGTGCTCTGTATTCATATTGTTCCTCACAGCTGCTCAGACTTGAGTTGAGGACTCCTCCAATCACAGTGGATGCCTTGATCTTGTGGGCTTGTGATCTGTACCTTTACTTATTAGGCAGGAATATTCCCAGTACTGGTCACAGCTTGGGCCTCTTCAGAGATCAAAGGCAGTGAGACAGACTGAGCCCTGATCATCAAGGTAAGAGACATCTTGGCCAAGACAAAGGGAGATCTTTGTGAAGTATTTGGGAGGAGAGGTTATGTGTTTCTTTTCTACATTAAACAGAAGATGCATAATCTCATAATAGGATCCATTAGTTGGCATGTGAGTAAAAAATAGAATCTTCCAGTTGTAAGCTTCATTAGCTACCTTGCTTCTTTCAATTTATTTTCTCATTTAATTATAAGACACATCAAATCAGGAAATGCAATTATTCTTTTATCTCAGATGGGAAAACTGAGGTTGGAGTGTGGTGTGGAGGCAGATGCTTTTAACCCTAGCCATTGAAAGCTGAGGGAGGAAGATGACAGAGAGTTCAGTGACAGTTTCAGCTACATAGTGAGCTCAAGTCCAGCCTGAACTACATAGAATGTCCCTGCCTGAAAACCAAACCAAGCCAAACCACACCACACCATGGAGGATGAGACAAGGTACCAGGCCAGTTGCTCCTATAAATCCCGGTTGGAAAAGCTGTTTTTGTCTTTTTCAGGTGTCTCCAGCTTCTTAGAGATTGAAACAAATGCCTGAAGCAAATTCCAGACATACGTATGTCCCTGAAGCTGCCTGTTTTCCCATGTGTGAGTATGAGCTGGTTGCCCACTGTCCTCCAATGCTGTGGTTTCCAGGGACCTGTTTTCCTGTGCTTGTCCTGCAACTCCAAGACGGTTCCAGGACAACTCAGGACCATGCAGGGGTGAGTTGAAGGGGGCTCTTTTGTTCCCTGCAAGCCCCAACCTCTTGCTTGAATCTCTATCTTAGAAAGGCATCCCTAGAAAAGCAAAGGTCATCTCAGCAGTTCTCTGATCACTTGTTTCCTTGAAAGTATCCTCCTTGCCTTCAGTATCAGCCTCCACAGATGTACCCAGGTCCATACTGAGGAAGGCAATGTGGGCTCAGGGGCCCAGGGTACAGTGCAGTGGTGGATTGGGGCGCCCCTCAAGCTGAGACCAAGCATCAAGCTGAAGGTGGAAATTGTGGATGAATGCCAAGGAAGATGGATGGAATATCTCAGCCAATAATGACCTGCAAGTTGGATGTTGCTCCAGAGGTTGGATTTTGGAGGCTTGAGTGCTGCTTCAACCCTGCCCCATAACCGTGACTCTGGTATCACACTCCCCTCAAATCCAGGCTGAGAAAGACCTGCCCACACTTCTGTAGAACTCCACTCACTGCCTGTGCTTCTTAGCCTCTGGGACTGGCCATCTCTGGGTTTCCTGACTAGAAGCCTGTGGCATGGAGTCTGGATCCTACTAAGAAGACAAGGAGCCCTCAAAAAACTTGGGAAAGAGATGGGACCACCTGGGAACCCTACTCTCTCATCCTGTCATGGTCCCTGCTTTGCCTGAGAAATATCACATTCTGATTTAAAGGCCTCACCTGACTCCTTGAAACTCATCTTTGGAGTTCCCTCACCTGCATTGCCTATCACATCCACCTCTCCTCCAGCTCCAGGAGAGATGCCATGCCAGCCTTGCCTGGTCTTAGGCTGCACTGACTTGTCTGGAGGGTTTCTCTTAGGGCTCTCAGTGGCTATACCTGTTTACTGGTACAAATCGGCTCAGAATTAAACCTTAGACCAGATAGGTAGGGGTGGTTTGTGATAGGCAGAGCCCCACACCTGGGAAGTGTTTTGGGAGGACTGTGAGGTTCCCCAAGCTCTGGCTCTTCTCAAGAGCCTCTATGACTGTGTGTCATGGGCTCCAAAGGGAAAAATCTTGCTGTCACCCCCCTGTGGCTACTGGAGGGGACATGGTGCTCTTTGATCCAGGCAGCATGGTTTCTCATGGCTGGGTTCCAGAGAAGCCTTCAGTATAAGGTAGCCCAGCTGTCCTCACTTTCTATTGCATGTATCTGTGGGAAATGGACACCTTCACAAAATCTCACCAGGAAGCTCACTCCTAGATAGTACCCAGAGATATGATCCTGGCCAGGGATCCACCTGAGAGTCAGGTCCACATCCCAGGGGACAGCAGTTCACTTGCTGGCGCTCAGTAGCTGTAGCAGTAATGAGGCCTTATCCTGTAGCAGTGTCCCGGACTCCCATTGGATGTCTGAGGAGGTAGGTCATTAATGGTCCAGGCTCTGGCTTATGTCCTAGGTAGTGACAGGAGGGTGGAGGTAAGATGGAACTTGAAACATGCTTAGGGATTTGCTCTTGAACAGTCCCACTTAATTTTCTCTGACCCAGGTGGAGAGGCAGTGGGGACTACAGAATTAGTGCCCAAAGAATTTCAGAGAAAGGTGTCTATTTCAGGTCAGCTGACTATCCTAGCCCTAATGCAAGAATTCCTTGATGCCACATTGCATCTTTAAAGAAGGAGGATGAAGGAAAACAAGAAATGTGCAGAAGGCAGCTCCATAACTTGGAGAAGACTGGGAAGTTGATTCTTCCTTATGTACCTTCAGGGATACAGCCCTTCTAACTGTTCTCAGCCGAGCGCCACTGATTCAGACTTTGCCCTCCAGATCCAGAAGAGAATACATGTGTGCTGTTTTAAGCTGGTGGTTTGTGGCAACTTGTTACAGTGGCAATAGGAATTTCATGCCTGTAGCCGTGAAGTCACATTTGTGCCCTGACTGTCTGATCCTGAAAAGTGCAGTGGAGCAAGGGACATGGGAAGCTGCCTTGCTTGTGGTAGCATGAGAAATCAGATCAGCTTCTTCCCAAAGGGGACCTGAAAGGCTATGCTTGGATGGTAAAACATCTGTCCCCTTGGACAGCTAGTGGGTCTTTGAGTACCTGTCAAAAGGTTCCCCTGTGGAACCTCTCTGGGTCAGTCAATGAATTTACAATAAATTCTATCTACCTTCTGCATGGCCTTTGTGTCTTAACTGAATTCTTCATTGACTGAAGACCAAGGAAGTGAGGAACTTCTTCCTTGCTACATGAGTATCTGGCCTCTGGTGACCATGGTGACATGGGGGAACACTATCAAAACCATAATGTAAATGAGATTATAATTAAGTACATTTGAGTTGGGATCACTTTCATTTGTTTAGGATATTCTAGAGCATATGCATCCTGGCTTCATCGTTTGGAGTTGGGTGCTCTTTGCGATTTACAGAGAACTTATCTCGGTCCCCCAGAAGCCTGTAGTGCAAGCATCTGATGTTTTCCCTGGTTAAGGACTAGAAGTAGGAACTTGGCACTCTCTGTTGTTTTTGAGACCACCTTCTTATTTCCCTTCTGGCCTTCAGGTCCTCTCCTTCCAGATATTTTTCCTTTCCAAAGTAACATCAGGTTGGGTTCTGGAGACAGCAGGTTGGGTTCTGGGGACCTTTTTCCCTTTCCCTCCTCATGGGCCAGGAGACAAGGAGTACAGACACAGAGACTTGGTTGGATGTGTTTATTTAGCAGAAAAAGGGGCTCCATGGGATGGCTGGAATTGGGGGTGATAGGTGTTCAGCAGTGCATTGTAAGTAGAGTCTTCCAGCTCTCTCACTGGCATTATGGCTTCTGGGGGAGCCAGACGGCACCTTGTGTAGAGGTGACATGAAGAACAGGGTTTGAAGAGACAAGAGGCACCTGAGAGGGGACAGCAGAACAAGGACGGCCCAGGTTCAGGTCTGGAGGAAGGGAGGAACAAAGGCAACCGCAAAACCCCCAGCCTGCCCTCCATGGTCTCCCATCAGTCTCTGCAGAGCCAAACTTACTGCCTGTTCAGTAATCGATGCACTCATCTGTGGAAGAGAAGACAGACAAAGAACATGAGAGCAGGAACAGGTGTGTGTGTGTGTGTGTGTGTGTGTGTGTGTGTGGTCTGTAGTTGCCAGAACCCATTGCATTGCTTGTGGCTGTATTACGTTCAGCCAGGCCAAGATGCAGGGTCTCTGGGGGTTGCCTGAATTCAGGAACTGGGAATGAGATCCTTTGTAGGCCTGGACCTCACAGTGGCTCTGCACCAAGGCCTCCAGGTTTTCACCAGTAACTTCCCAGTGATGGGAGCAAGGGATTGAGTCTCTCCTGTCTCCTTTCCCTGGTGAAGCATCATCAGATCCATAGAACCCCACATTCCCTTCCTCTCTCCCAGGTGGCCATTACCATTGGGGGCTGTAAAGAGGATGTTGTCCTCAGTGAAGCCCAGATACTTTGCAAAGCTGACGAAGTAATTCTTCAGTTCAGGGCTCAACTCCTTGGTTCTCCCTGTAGCCAAGATTGCCAGTGAGTGACCAACAGAAAGATACTTTGTAATTTTTTCAAAAAGGTTTTTGAGACAGGGTCTTGCTATGTAGTTCAGGCTGGCCTTAAACCCACAAACCTCCTACCTCAGGCTCCCAAACGCTGGGATGACGAGTGTGCATTACAAAACCAGTCCCTTTCCACAAATACTGCTGAAGGAGACCTTAGACCCCTTTGCTGTGGAGGATCTGTGGAATGGCCTCCTTCTTGAGGGTTCTCAAACTGGACAAAACGTTGGGGTCTTGGGGAAAATGACTCCCTCCCCAAAGAGCAGATGGAGAAAGGACTCACCATACAGGGTAGTCTTGAAGAACACTGTGTTTCTGAACGTCTTCTCGAAGAACACAATGGCTACCTGGTTGTAGTCGGTGTTGACCACTCTCATGAGGTAGCTCTGTGTTCCAATATAAACTGTAATGTGGACAGTGAGGGTCATCCCTGAACTAGTTGGTGTGAAGACGCTGTCCCCTACCTCCTTGACAGTCAGTAGGGTCTTCTCTCAGTAGAACAGCGTGTGTGTGAAGTAGCAGAGAGGCCTATGCTCTTTTGGGAGGAATCTGCCCCCAGATCTAACCTTAGGGCCCCCCTTCCACTTAAGACTTACGTGTAATATTGCCCAGGGTATACTGGCCAGGGTAGACATCCGGGACGACAGTTCTGGTCCAGTAGTCACAAAACTTGCCCCTGCTTGGTAGCTCTCTGGGAGAGAGAAATGATATAGGCTAAGCAGGGAAATGACATAGACTTAAATTCCTTGAACCGGAAAAGGGGGCCCCCTGCTTAAACAGTTCATCCCAGCCCCAGTCCCAGCAGAGCATGAAACCCTCATCCCTCACCTACCCCTGGCCACAGTCCTGGTCCTCCCATTCTCAGCCTCTAACTGGCAACGCCACCCTTCCTCCAGCACTCACTCTCTTCCGGTTCCTCCCTGGGGCAGCCTCTCCTGCACACAGGCCTCCAGGGACTGACCCCTGCTCTTATCGCATGACTTTTTTTTCCTATTTCTCCTGGAAATTTTTTTTGACCTTACAGTCTGCTCCATGCTGAGCTCTGACCTAGTGCTTGAACCACACCTGACCTCTCCCCTGAATCTACCCTATCCCTGCAAAGATCCTCGCCCCCCAACCTGCCTTCCTTGTGCCCCGCTGTCTTCATATATTCCAATTCCAAATCACCCAGTGGGCAGAGATGGAACTGAGGGCAGGTGGATGAGCCCAGGCTTCCCCATCCAACTTCTCAACTGTCCTACTTCTGTCGTTTCCTGCTTCGGACTGCCGAGCCTTACATTCATGTTTCTTCTCACCTCCCCTGCTACAGCTGTGCCCAGATCCTGGCCTTTGCAGGATCCCCAGGCCAGGCCCTGCTTCAGAGCCTTACGGAGTAGCGCCTGCTCTCGGGTGCTCATCAGTCCCCGCTCAGGCGGCCACACTGATGGCTGGCCGCTTTGCTGACTCAGAGTCCCCCAGGCTCTGATGTGACCCCTGTGCCTCTCTCTTTCTTTTGTGGATGTGGTGGGGATTGAATCCAAGCCTTTCACATCTAGCTGCATCCCCAGCACTTTGTAATTTTTATTTTGGGACAAGGTCTTTCCAAGTTGCTGTGCTATCTTCAGATTTGTGGTCCTCTTACTTCAGTTTCCTGAGCTAACCTGACTGTATTACAGGCTCCTTTAAAGTCACTTCCATACAAGCCCTGGATGATGGTCGTGGTGGGATTCCGGTTGGATCCAGTATCCTTCTTTCCCCTCTAGATATCCAGCTCTCTGTCCTGTTTCTGACTGTGTTTGCCCCATGGTTGCTGATGGTAGGGAGTGAGGAAGACGGATTGGAAGCAGAGTGCTGAGATGAATGACTGTATCACTCAGCTTTGGTCACCCCTTGGCTGTGACAGATTCGCTTCTGAGAACCCCAGGACTAGTTGTTTTACCTGAGCAATCTGGTGGTTACGTTGTAGCTATGATCATCTTTCAGCTCATAGGTATCACTGTACATTTTAAACACTCTTTGGCTTCCATTCCGAATTGTGTTCTCTGCCACACCTATAACGTACCACTTCCCCTGGAACTGAAAGAGGGCGATGACAGGCAGAGATGAGGCATGGCCCAGGTGCCAACCCTCCCATTCTGCCCCTGCTGGGACTTCTGCTGACCCTAGGGATGGGGTTGTCCTGAGAAACTAGCAGGAGCTGGGTCTCTGCATTGCCAGGAGGGGCCCCAGGTGAGGAGTCAGCCCTGAGTTGTTGGGGATGGAGTGGCCCTGGACAAGTAGCTGGTGGGCTTTCTTGAGCCTCAGTTTTCTCTTCCATGCAGAGCACTGAAGATGTGCCCACCTTGCATGTGCTGGACCTGGACTCCCCAAGTCCTGCTCCTGCCACTGAACACTGCCCCTGAGTTCCATTGCCTCTCCTCCCCTTTCCTCCCACCCTCCCTGCCATCAAGGTGCTTCTTGCATGTGCTTTGCCACAGCCCTTACCTGGTCTTCCTGGAAGTCTCGCTGGAAGGGGACCAGGTCCAGAGATGGCCTCGAAAGCACAGTGGAAGAGGAGTCCTGGGCATGGGTTTGCAGGGCCCCCAACAGAATGAGGCCCAGCCAAAGGAGATGCAGGACCATGGCTTCAGAGCAGATGCTGAGCCCGGAATGCAGGGAAGGAGGAAGATGATTACTGCGATGACCACCAAGGGAACTATTTATAGGCCACCTGGCTGCTGCCTGCTCTATGGTCGCCTATCCATCCTTTGCTAAACCCAGGAAGGGTGACTCAACTGCCAAAAATGCCTTCAGAATCACGTGGCAAGATACCTGTGTCTTTTCCCTCTGGACAGGATTTTGCAAGGTAAAGAGAGAGAAAGGTGACAGGTGATAGAAGAACACCCCCAGAGCTCCAGACTGTGGCCAGGATAAGGTCTCCCTCTGAGTGCCTCCTCGTCATCTTATTCCCCTGTCTGTGGGTTGGCAGCTTGGGTTCAGAGAAGCTGTCATATCTGTCTGACCCTGTGAAACCAGAATGGGCATTTGTGGGGTGAGGTCCCCTCCCTGCTCCCACAAAGAACAAAAAATATGTCAGATATGGTGGTGTACACCTCTAACCCCAGTCACCAGGTGGCTGAGGCAGGAGGACTTTCACAAATTTAAGGCCAGCCTAAGATTTGTAGTGAGTTTAAGGCCAGCCTGGACTACAGTGACCCTGTCTGAATAAACAAAATATTTAAGTGTAATAGTAATGATAATAATAGAAAAAAAAAAAAAACAAAAAGAAGCAATGCCAAAAATGTTCCTCTCCAACAAGCCCTGTGCTCCTGACAGTGGATACGCTGGATGGAAAAGGAAAGATTGCCTGCTCTGAGCCCAGATCCTGGCCCTCACAGGAGCTCCAGGCCAGCCATGGCACACAGTGACGTACCTTGTGCCTCTCTCTTGCCTGATGCGTCTAGCATATTTATAGGACCAGCTAGGACAGTAGGACCCTCTGGAACTTGCCCCTTCCTGTGAGCCGAGCAGGCAGAGACTCAGAGTGCATTACATGGGACACAGATGTGGGTATTTGAGAACATTAAGGACTGAGGTTGCACTTGCAGCTCACTGTGGAGCCCTGGCAGTGGTCCTGGTGGGCTGTACTCTGCTGCTGTGTACACCAGGGGCTTTGGGTCATGTGATGCTGGGGTTCGTTCTTTTCCCTGAGAGGTCATTCAGACCAACACTCTGTCTCTGTCCACATCCATGGACTATGGAGCCAGTGTTTCGAGCCTGGCATCTTAGAATGGAAGTTGAGATTGCTGCTCCCAGACTTATCCCAAACCTAGGCTGCTTCCTCAGTGGAGGCCTGACTAGCATCCTGGGGAAGCGGTGATGGACACTGGGCTTTGTGCAGTGTCTTCTCATCATGGCTTAGCCACGTGGGCAGTGAATGTCCTGGATGCCCGTGTTGAGGCTGGACTGAGGATTTGCCAGATTTATATGGGATTAAAAGGACCTCCACTGGCTCTACCCACCTGCTGCTTGAGTACCAGCCTGGGCTCTGGCGTGGCTGGCACTGAAGGAAGGAGCTTTAGTGGGGGTCCTGAGCTGGTGAGTAGGGTGCCACCTCAGCCCCGCATACTAAACACCCTCCACTGTACTCTTCACCTGGGCTGGATGATGAAAAGGCAGGAAGTGAAGCTGAGCAAAGCTGTGGCCTCCAGAACCACCCTGTCCATCTTGCTCAGCTACCCCAGCCCTCATGGCTCCATCTCCACTACTTGAAAAGTATTATCATCATGTCATCAGTGCACATGTCTATAGCCACTGCACTTTGGGAGACTGAAGCAGGAATATTGCAGTTACAGTTCAACCTGGACAATTTAGCAAGACCCTGTCTCAAAATGAAAAAACAAAAGTAGCCCTCCTTCTCTCTTTAGATAAAAGATATCACCCAGTCGTATGTGCTTCTGGATAAAATGCTTACACTTTGTTGTGCAGTTCATTTTAGATTTATATGATGTGTGAAATTAGCTTAAAAGGGAATTTTCATGGTATGAATTAATATTTAAAAGTCTTCTTTAAAGTTTCACCTGTTACAAAAACATAGAATAATAGGTGAATATTTTAAGTTTCAGAGGATATTTCCTTATTTCTTGTAAAGAAAATAATTTTTTATCTTTCATTAACTGTAGTTGGGCCTTGTAGCCTACATTTATTAATCTTCAATCATGCATTCTGGAAGATTTTGGGCACTGGCCTCCAAAAGTCCCTTATTTCTCCATAGCCATTTTATACATACTTCTGGACAATGCTCCCACATATCTCCCTTTTTTGTTGAATACATGGGTTTAGGAAAAAGAAATAGCATGAAAGGAGGATGGATATTGGGCTTGGTGGTTATCATGGCTTCGGTATATAGCATCCCCTGAAATAGTACACAGAAGGTTCTTAGGACTGTAAGAAAGAGCAAAAAGAAAATTATTTCAATATCAAAAAGATTCTGAATGTGAAGGCTGAGACCAGAGAACCATCTTTTGGAATTCAACCAATAGATGATATCATTGAGTTGATCTAGAGTAATGTTTAAAAACCTGCTTTTGCTATTATTTTTTATTGTTTCATCCAAATGAAGTGAGATTTCATTTTAATTCCACTATTAACTTTTTAGTTAGATCTAGTTCTCTTCATGTTTGTTTAAATGATTACTCTAGAGATTGCATTTATATCCTTAAATCTTTACAATGAGGGTTGATACTGTACAATTTCATGTAAAATGTAATATCATTGTACAAGTAGTCTTATTGCCTATAAAACTTAGTCCTTATGCTATAATTTTCTTTTTTTAAAAATTTATTTTAAAGAGAATAAAAACAAACCAAACCAAACAAAATAAAAGTAATCAGACAGAACAATGAAAGGACTACAGGACTTTAAAACCAGATAATAGAAAATCAACAACGGCTACCATAATGTCTCTCATTTTCTTTAAAATAGCTGCCCATACCATCAGACACAGTAAAATCAAACAGAATAAAACAGAATAAAGCCAAACCTAACAAAACTATGAAAACAGTACAGGAATTCCAAACAAGATAATAGGAACTTAACAGTGGTTACCATCTTCCGTTTATAGACATTTCTTCCCTGATTACTTTCAGATTATCTATTGTACATTTTGGATCCTACTAACTCCTTCAGTTTTTTACACTAGGAGATAACACGATGTTCGCCCATATGAGTCCAAACCATTTCACCCACGAGCACGATCTCAAGTTGCATTCATTTACCTACAAGAGCCTTGAGATTATCCTTCTTTATAGCTAAATATCTTTACATTGTGTGAAAATACCATATTTTTCTTATCCATTCTTCAGTTGATTGGCAAGTTATCCCTGTATTTTTCTGGTTCCCTGTCACATGGAACAATTGTTTTCTCTTGTTTGACTCTTGGTCTATGACTTTTGAGTTAAATGTGCTTTTTTGTATACAGCATATTGATAGATTTTGTTTCTTGATTCATTCTTCTTGTGTTTCTTTTTATTGGTGAATTGAGGCCATCTACATTAATGGTTACAACTGGTATGCGTTGGCTAGTCTCTACCATGCTGTTCTCCTGCTGTTGGACCCCTACTTTTTCCTTTAGTTCAGTTTCCTACCCTGTTTGGTGATCCCCCTTGCTGCTGTTCCTGGAACCATGGTCATCTTTATCTCTCTCCAGAATATCCCTCAGTGCTCTTTGTAGGGCTGGTTTGGTGGTCATAAATTCCTTCAGGTGTTCTTTGTCATGGGAGTATATTATTTTTCTGTCAATTTTGAAAGAGTTTTGCAGGATACATCAATCTGTGTTGGAAGTTGTTTTCTTTCAGGATTTGAAACACTTCACTCCAAACTCTTTTTGATTTGATGGTTTGTGTTGAGATGTCTGCCATGATTCTGATAGGTTTTCCTTATAGGTGATCTGTTTCTTTTCTCTAACAGCTTTTAATAATCTGTTCTTTTACTGAATTTCTGGGATCTTGATTATTATATGTCTGGGTGTAATTTGGAGTTCTATATGCCAGATCCTTTTCCCATGTTGGGGAAGTTTCCTGATATTACTTCTTAAATAGTGTTTTTATGTCATTTGTTTTGATCCCTGCTTTTTTGCTGATACCTATCACTTTTGAATTATTTTTCTTTGCATTGTCTTGCAGTTGTTGAATTGTTATTTCCTGGTTCCTTGTTATTATTATTTTTTTAATTTTAAGGAGGATAAAACCAAGGAAAATAAAGCAGAGGAAAACCAATCAAAACAAACCAGTGTAAGTGATACAGGACTTCAAAACAATAGGAAATCAACAGTAGTTACCATAAAGCCACTTGTTGTCTTCAAAACAGCTGCAGATACATTTAGACATAATAAAAATCAAACAGAACAGAACACAATAGAACCAATAAAAACAAAACGATGAATGCAATAAAGGACTTCAAAACAAGACAATAGGAAATCCAAAATGGCTACCATAACGTATCTTGCCATCTTTGAAATAGCTGCTCGTGCCATTGGACACAATCAAACCAAACCAAACCAAACAAAACAGAGCAAACCCCAATCCAACAAAACAATGAAAATGATACAGTACTTCAAAACAAGATAATAGGAAATCAACAATGGCTACCACCTTCAGAAGGTGATCTCCCCTAGATGCCATATTGCATAGTGCTATCCTGTGAATAGATGATCAGACCACTGGCCCTAGACCTGCAAGGTGAAATGTGTCAAATTGCATTTCACCTCAGTAGCTGTCATTGCAGCCTGTGTTTCTCCAGATCAGCCGATTCCTTGTTACTTTTAAGAGATCTTTCCTTTCAC